>CM055970.1:38175000-38470000 GCA_029531755.1 Holothuria leucospilota
CTAATATAAAAACAAGTTCTCACAAAGCGGATTTCATAAAGAGACACAGACGCATACGCAAAAAGTTGTGATAATGCTACGAGCCTACAGAAATGCCCCGCACACGCAAAATCAATACAATGCGCATAATGTTATGAGTAATAAAATGATAACAATGATAAATCATCCATACATATACATATACATAGATGGATGGATGGATGGATGGATGGATGGATGGATGGATGGATGGATGGAAGGATGGATGGGTGGGTGGATGGATAGACAGATAGATCAATGAAAGTAGTAAAAAGTGCTTAAAGTTTAGGAGAAAACTCAGCAACGTTTCCTTCTACCCGTGAGTATTTCCCTGAACCACCTATCACAGCATTTAGAAATACCAAAAATATTTCTAGTCAGTTGGTGCCTCTCATCCCCAACCATTTATGCTTGACGTTCCGGGGACATAATTATTCTTCTAATCGCGTAAGGTGTAATACTTGCCCAGTAGTTAGCCATGACAGGTTTCTCTCTTTTTTGGATCCCAACAACAACTGCTTCAGCATTAACCAGTATTTTACTTGTACATCCACTAATTATGTACATCTTAATTTGTAGGCGTTGTACCATTTTGTATTTGGGTGAACGAAACGTCGCCTGGCTGATCGAGTGACTGAGCACTTAAGGTCCATCAAGCAAAACTTTCCTGGCTATCCAGTAGGTAATCATTTCAACCCCGTCAGTTTGCTCGATAAAGGACCTGATTGTCACGGCAGCATTGTCATGCCGAGGATCCGACCTCGATCGTTTCATTGCAGAAAACCGGTTAATTTTGAAGCTCGGGACCCTTAACCCTAATGGACTGAATGTTAAACTTGAACTTTTGTAACTGTTTTATTGCAGGTTTGGCCGTGATCATTAAAAACGCTTTTAGTTTTCTTGCCAAACGCGTGCTCTTTTTTCCATTACCGTCTTTCGTCAATCGTTTTAGATCGCGTCATGACAGCCTTTAGTTATTTCTCGCAGTTGCGCAGAATTTTTGTATTTTACACAGTTGCGTAGCTTTACTGTATTTAACGCAGTTGCATTGTTTTACGGCATTGTTTTACTGTATACATACATACCCTGAGAGCGCGTCAATCTTTTTAGATCGCGTCATTACAGCTTCAAGTTATTTCACGCAGTTACGCAGATTTTTTTTTATTTCACACAGTTGCGTAGCTTTACTGTATTTAAAGCAATTGCATTGTTTTACTGCGTTGTTTTACTGTGTACATACACACTCTGTAAGCGCGGCCAACGCACGCTGTCGGTCGAGTTGTGTAGGCACGCGTTTGTTTGTTTCATTTGAATCGCGTTTTACTGATCAGTTGATATTTTGCTGCGTGATAATGGGTATGTACCCAAAACGTTGCGGAGTTTTCTCCTAAACTTTAAGCACTTTTTACTACTTTCATTGATCTATACATTTCACAAGTGCTTCGCAGATATATATACGAGATATATATACGAGATATTGTGATGTATGATTTATATATATATATATATATATATATATATATATATATATATATATATATATATATATATATATTATACATCACAATATCTCGTATAACAATTTGAGAACTAATTAAAACGACAAAACGAAAGATATGAGAAATTTTGTTTCCTCACAGAAGAATCGTCAGTGCTGTGCCACCCAATGAAGTCACTGGAGTAAAGGCCAATCCAAACGGAGTCGCTTGATAGGTTATTAGTAAAAAACTGTATTGGGAGGTTTTCAGGTTTCATGCCGTCTAAAAAAAATTGCAAAATCATGAAGAAACTGTATTATGCGGTACTATCATTCAAATGACAGTCAGGCTTTATTCTCTTAAAAAGACGACTGCTGTCTGCCTGTATGAGTCAATTATTAATTACTTAAACACTACCTTTTGTACTAAAGCGCATTTTTGTTTTTGTTTTTGCAACATGGGCGTAAATCTCGGGGGGATAGGGGGATATATCCCCCCAACATTTGACTGGGGGGGGGAGGCCAATGTAATCATCCACCCCAATGTTTCAGTCTACAGATACGTGTATGATGGAAAGTATAGGTTATTCTTCATTTTCGTAAGAATATTTTCAATCTCGCTCCACTTTCTACCACAAGTGTTTCTCAAATTATCAGAAGTTTAGCAAATCGTTGGCAATATATCGAAATTTTCGTGCGCTCCACGCTCTTTCAACCTCACGTCAGTGTCACTCATATTATCAACATCTTCCGATAGCAACTTTCGGAAAAGCACAGCAGCAAAAATTGAAAGTTTACGAATTAATAGGTAAAAGACTGGCTTATGGCAGTGGCATATAGGTTTGTTGGGCAAATGTTCGGCGTCGTACTCTATATTATCATTTGGATGTCAGATAATATACGCATTATGACATTGCCTCCCCCCCCCCCCCCGCCCCAATAAATATGATTAATGTAGAGCTTCCAGGAGGTCCTATTCAGGTATCTGCTAGCCTCAGATGCCCTTTCATAATGCACAATGAAGGAAAGGACATATTTCGTAATTACTCAAGAATGTTTCTGTGGACTCTACGCACATATTTTTGTGTAAAAACTTTCCGGAAATAGAAGGCAGTAAAATAGAGAAAAGGGAGGGGCTTCAGGAGATTTGTTGACAACGTATCTGTCTCTTAATAGACAACATATTCTTCTGTTTTACCTACCAAAAACTAGCATTCACTAAATTATGAACATTTTCCGGCTGTGTATGATCATCCTGAAGATAGCACCATTTTGCCTCTAGAAGACTTTAAATTAATACAAAAACTTCTTAAAGGGGAGGGCGAACACCTTCCTCAGGACGACACCTTTATGTAGTGACAAACGAAAGATCAAAACTGCTGCATGCAAATGCAGGAACGCATGAAAAATAAAGCTGTTATTTACGCAGACTTGGGGAAACTGAGGTATTATTACGACATTATCTATGGTGCCCCCAATCACAAAAAACCTGGCGACGCCACTGATCTCAAGCCAACTTTACAGGTCTTGTAATGATCTCCGAAGTCAAAATCGTCTGGGCTGACCCTATATGCTGATCCCTGCCTTTTTAAGCTTAACAGGACGTTGTTGCTCTTGTACAATTTCAATCCAGTGCAGCCTATCAACGAGTTTTGTGTTCAAAATAGCATTTCCTAAATGTATGAATACACCAATATCCTACCAAAGAACACTACCACTAAAATTAAAACAGTCTTCCTGGCACTTCTGAGACATTAAAGGCTAAGGAGCTTCCGGACCTTCCTGGACCCCACCCGTCATTGACTCGCACTTTGCGCTCGCCGTGCACGCTTCGCGTGCACATTTTCCACATTTGAGATAGTTCACCCCATCCCTCCCCCAAAGTTGAAAAGAAACCTACGCCCCTGTTTTGCAAAGTAAAGTAATTCAAATTTACAGACCAACAGAACATTTTAGTGAGAGGTGCCTATTATTACAACAGTGCGTGTAAAATCTTGATGTAAATAATGTATTGGTCTATGACCTTTTATGAAGGAAGTTTTACTAGACTAGACATAACTGTAACGTTCAACATCTCAAGTTTTATCGTTCTTTACGCTTGTTATACAAGAAATTGTAGTTAACGTTTCAGCAAGAAAACTGAGAGGCAACGTGGAGACGTTGTACACTCATTGTATTTCCACCATTTAATTACAAGTTGGATCACAGACGTTTGTAAACTGAAATATTTACTACAAAAATGCATCGCTGCAAATTTCTAACCTCCTGTTCCTATCTTTTGGAAGATTCTTTCTTCAGCCTCATCATCGTGGCAAACATATTTTGTGATGAAAATATATTTTACAGTTTAGTCAGGGAGGATTAATTAATGGGTAACATAAAGAACGTAATCCCCGACGACGACCATGCAGGCCCCCATTAAATTTCTTGGCTTGCTTTTACAGTAAGTAGAGCAGATTCTTCAATAAAAACCCAAATTTTTTCAACTGTTATTAATAAAAGAAAAAATATGAAACCTTTTCAATTTCACCCAAACTTTTTCGGCGCTCTTCGCGCCCGTTATACTTTGAGTATGGTATCCTTTTGGCAACCCAGTGCATCTGTCAAGGTTTAGAGTAGCTGGCCCCAGTCAGGGCGCTTGACCTCCATAAAGGCAAATCCAAGGACCACGCTTGGCTGAGCCTGCAAACTGCCATCATTCGGTGGCATCCTTAGCTACACATATTGATCTTATTTGGTGGCAACCTTTGCGGCACCTGTGACACCTATGGCGGAATTCATGGCCACGGGCTTCCTCTTTTTGGTCTCACCAGGGTCAATGACAAAATAGACCCCAAAATATGTCCCTACAACCGCACCTGCATGCATTTTTGCCTGTGATGAAAACCCGTACCCGTTACTGAAACGCTTGCTTAGGAGTTCTCAACTCACCCAGTAAAAGTGGCAACAGGAGAAAGTCTTTCTGGATTAAAAAGATTGAAGACATGGCTAAGGTGTATATGATGAGGGGAGAACGTTTGAACGGGCTATGCTGATACATGTGAAAAGAGGTGTTGCGATTTGTAATCTGTAAGTCCAGAGTCACGCAGGTGGCTGGAAAATACTCCCTGAGCCAGAAAAAGAAACGTGAAAGCTTTAAAGTAAGGCTCAAGTAGTTTGTGCCCTCTTCCCCCAAGGATCGTCAGTGTTTTCTTCATGGAATGAAAATGTTTCAAGCTATAGTTTTCAAAAGAGGTAATTAGGCTATGGCGAATTGCTCTTTTCTGGTACCCAACAAACTAATAATCAGAAAAGCATGGGATAGACGTGATCACATTTTGACAATCTCCAATAGTGTTTAGGAGAAGGATCTTCCATCCAAGAAAATACTGACAAAACCATAAGTTCTAGGAGCACACTTGCTAAGCCTGGTAAGGGCGATTTCCGGGGACGGAGGGGGGGGGGGGGGTATTTTAATAGAAAAATTTTCGGGTACGCTCCACTCCGCTTAGAAAGTCTTCCCTAAAGTTTCATCCCCATCTAGTCCAAAATCCTGGGCGGGTCACTGCGTGCAGTTTTGAGTATGGAATAACAAAAGTAAAAGAAAGGTGGCGATGTAAGTCCTTGTTCCAAACTTTGGCGAAAAAGAAAAAGGGTAATTATTTCTTGTCCAGAGCAGTGACAGATTACTAATCATGTACCTACATCATTAATTTACCTGGTAAAAACAAATTTTGAAATATTTTTATAACGAAGATCGCTTTAGAGGAGGGAAATGAACAGCAAACTTATAATTACAAATAGATTTGTATATGTGTTATCTCAATTTCCCTTAGCTGTTTGAAACAGATAAGTTTTACTTTTCATTTTGCACAACAGTGACATTTTCATATGATTCTGTTCATAACTTTCGTATAAATTCTAGTAACATCCTTCCCTTCAGTTGGGTTGTAAATATTCGTAAACTTCTGCAATTGACTGGAAAGTAACTTTTACTGAATCCGGATCATTAAAAGGTAGAACTAATGGAATCACGGCTAAGTTCTCGACTCTTTGGGCAATTTAAACTAATTTTCTGTGTTCAAATTGTGTGACATTGCGGGAGCTTCCGGGGGCTTTTCTCCCTGGACCCCCACCAGAGTTCCGCCCCTGGACCCCGCCAGGGTCCCTGACGCAGGCCCCTGGACCCCACGCGGAAATACTCTCGCTTCGCGCTCGTGCTGCACCTTCGGTGCACTCCATCCGCCCCAAAAACAGTCAATCCTGGATCCCCCCTTAAGTGTGGAAAGTGATCTGCTAAAATGTAAGCTGACCGATGTAACAGATTCAATCATCGGGGGAGTTGAATCTCCGAACTGATGATCTTCTCAGGGTATCTTTTACTCTTTGACACATTCCCTGAGAAGATCCTCTGGCATATTTACATTCTAGGTCTCGATATCTACACATATGTTAAGGTATCCGATCGCGGACTTCCTATATGATAGCCCACATCAAGTTGCTACCTTAATGTTGCCTTTGAAGAAACTTTACCCAAAGTAATGCACGATTTTACGCGTACATGTAGGCATGGTAGATGGCATCAAATAAGACGAAAGGGGGGTAATTTAGGTAGGTAAATTAGGTGGTGAAAAGCTAAGAAAGTCAAGAGGGCAAAAGGAGACGCATTTGATTTCTGAAAGACTCAAGGGAGCTTCGCTGGTAGCCCAGTATTAAAGTTAGGCCTAGCATTGTAGCCGTGGTGTAGACTATATCACAAGCGTTCTCAGCATATATATCATAGGCCTGTAGAGGCCTAAGTATATACTGCGAATGCTGAGAACCCCTTTAGGCTATATCCAGGGGCGGCGCCAGGGTTTTTCGATAGGGGGAGGGGGGCAAAGCATGCTGGGTCGGACTCAGCTTTATTGTTTGGGGGTGCAGGCATTGAAGACTTCCGAGCCTCACCCTACCCCCCCCCCCAACCATCGGTTGGCGCAGAGCGTACAAGAAAATTTTTGGCTTCACAAACCCTCCAGATGGCCGAAAATGGCACTTCCTGAGTGTTCTAAGCTGCATGTACCCAGCCTTGAAATATGGATCATATGTCTGCAATTTCTCAATTAAGGAGAAAAGAATAAATCTATGAAAAAAGGTAATACATATTTCTCAGCGGAGCGCCACCATCAGTTGGCGCGGAGCGTTCAAGAAAATTTTTGACTTTGCCAACCCTCCTGATGGTCGGAAACGGCACTTCCCGAGTGTCCTAAACTGTATGTATTCATCCTTGAAATATGGATCTCATGTCTGCAATTTCTTAATTAATGAGAAAAAATTAATCCTCATCATGTGATTTTTTTCTTGCTTATAGAAAAGCCGAATCACTGATTAAGGGTTATACGCAAAATTGAATTTTGTAAAAGGGAGAGGAATCATAACTCTTATAAGATAACATTAAATTTTTACCTATAGTTTTTCGAGTTTTTGAACTAATTATGTAACCAAATTTGCAAGCTAAAGTAAACTTTACGCAAACAGGATTGACGTCATCTCCTTACATTAATAGACTGATTTATGTATATCGTTAAATTTAAACCCGATTTAGTGTCCTTCATAATCGTATGGTATCATTTCGTAATTATGCGTAGGAGATATTGAAATTTTGCAAATTGCACCCTTAAGGGTCTGTAAGTCAAAACGATTGAAAGGCACAGAAAACGGAGAACTGCTCATCAATGTGAGAATGTGAAATCACTTCAGCTTGCTTTAAGTTCACTTTGCTTTGAAAATACAGTTAAATCAACTTTTTATATTGAAAGAAACGCGCATAGAAAATGCATTTTTTGTTTTGGTCTACAAAGAACTGCCAACTTTTAACTAAATTTAAAGTGTACATAAAGGCTAAAAATTCATAAACATATGTTACAAAGCTTGAAAAATGAATCCAAATGGACTAACTGCCATCTTTACAGGAATTCCTGAGCTGAGATATATAAAATGTTGGTGTTTATTCAATTTAAAATGGTAGATGGCGCAATAATTTGTGGTGTCGTTCTTGTACTACTCAAATTACATTCTTTGTTTTCTTTATTTTTTCGAAAGCCTCTGCACCTTGTGCCAAAATGTGATCACTTTCTCACTGTTATAGGGCGACTTGACTATACAAAACCTCTCCGTACAACAGTAATTTTGCAAGGTTATATAAACATTTCAATTTCAAAAGGAAACAAAAGCAAGTAATGTGAGTTTTACAAGAAGATCATCACAAATTATTGCCCAATCGACTATTTCAAATAAAGTGAATAAATTTTGACTTTTAATATCTCAGCAACAGGGTGGGCTATGAAAATGAGAGTTTGGATGAGTGAAATTCATTTCCAACGTCTAAAATATATATTCTTATAATTCTACACTTTAGGTCCATTTTAAACTCCTAAATGAAACGTGCATGTATGGGATAAGAGACAAAACTGATTGAAAATTGAAAGGGGTGGAGAGGGAGGAGGGAGGGACATACCGTACCATACCACACGTCAGTCTTTAAGCTCCTGTCACACCTCACCGGATTGCAATAACGGAGAGGAAACGAAGACCCAAAATGGCACTCCGTTGATGTACGTTAGTATCCGTTTAGTCTCCTGTTCTCCTCCGCCGACTTCGTTTCATGACCGGGAACGTCCGGTGTGAACGGCGAGAGATTTTGAACATGCACAAAACTTGGACGGTACCTCGACCGAAAAAGGTCCCCCTTACGTATTCGTTACTTATCCGTTAAGCTTCCGTTTTATCATTTTCTCGTGCGTTTCTCATACTGGACTTTTCCGTTACTATCCGTTCGTCTCCGGTGATTGCTAATTGCCTACCGGATTATTACCGGACAACAAACGGATGAAACGTAGGAGTACAGTACCTGTACCGAATGTTCGACGGACACTAACGCATAAGTAACGGAACCGTAAAGGAATAGAACTGACAACGAACGGATAGGTAACGTACGTTTAACTGAAGAAACGAAAAAAAAAAGAACACAGGCAAAGAAACGTATAGGGGACGGACATAGACCGAAGATGCAGCGTACTTGCATCCTGTCCCCTCCTCATACTATAGCTTAACAAACGTTTTTGCCGTTTTTTCTTGAATCTTTTGGGTGCGACTGCATCCTTCCCCCTGCATCCACCCCAGGCATGAGATGATTGATCGCGGTTCTGATGGAGGGGTTAAGGGGAGAGGGTGTGAAAGATTTTTCGACTACCGGGAAGCCTTAGACGCAATCTGGTACAATATTTTGCATCTTTTGAAGTCATAGTTTTTCTCGAGAAATCTACTTTCTAGGTAAGTAATCCAACCTTCTTTACTTTTGGCCGACTACAGTTTTCCAGTTTTGTTGCACTTATTGTCGACGATTACATAACAAACGGGCAAGGGAGGCGATTTGTGTTGGCTATTGAGGGAGGGGCGCAGGATGGAAGTTGTCATCGAAGCGGGGCGCCATCATAGTTTGGTGGCGGAGCGTACAAGAGAATTTTCGCCCCACAGGTCCCCCCCCCCCCCCGACTGCATTAAATGGCACTTCTCGGGATCTTGGAGGCAGTTTTGAACCGTACGATACTTGATACGTGACGACTGACAGGCATGAGCGTGTGAACGGCGTTTGGTTGCGTTGGTATAGAAGCGGAGGGCCACTAACGGTTGGCACGGAGCGTACCGTTTAAAATGTTGCGAAAATGACTTCTATATCGCAATTAAATGGTCCTTTTCAGACCTTTCAAATTGCACTGAAGCCATCTTGATATGTTGCATGATTTCTATTGGCTGGCGTGGACTGCGCCGAAAAATTTTTTTGCCAAAACAGCTCCCAGATCGCAAGAATGGCCCTTCCCAGATCTTTCAAATTGCACTGAAGACATCTAGATATGTTACACGCCTTATATACATTTTCCCACTTTCATGGAACTGTTACTCTTCCTCTGGTATAACCTTCCCTGCGTACCAATTTAACCATTTTGTGATTGTTGTGACATGATTGAACAATGCACACGGAAGCGAAAATCCTACCCCCCCCCTCCCATGGTTGGATACGATACTGCACTACAGACATGCCACTGCATGTGTAGGGCAAGTGTACAACTAGAGCTGGTAGGTCCATGCGTACTGGATTTACAGACTAAAATATGATGTAGGCCTACTTCTCCGTGAGCCACGGTCGTGAAGGTAGCCATGGAATTCGTAATAGATACCACATTCGCCCGTAGTCCGAGAATTTACAGAATATTGATAAATACGTCGGTCAAATACGGATTTGAATTAACTTTTAATCACTCAAATCAGTCAGTTTAGTGTTTAGTAGGCCTACTATGTTTTGCTTGTTTTCAAATAGACAGCAATTTTCACAGAATCTCGTCAGAGGATATACTGTATGCTACTAGGTATTAACCCTTAAACGACAAAAAAAAAAAAACTCAGAGAGAAATTCAATCATGGGTCTTCTGGGATGTAGAAGAGGCCTAAGTGTAAGCTCTGAGGTGGATGAAGATAGGCTATACAGCAAATGATGAATGCGTGTATACTCGAACATTCCAAATATTTGCAGGAAGGACTATTGCAGTATGGGGCGGATGTACAATGAGTTAGACAGAGAAGACAACGCGCGCGAAGCGCGCAAAATTTTCGAGGATTTACACCGAAAATGTCCTATATGCGACGGGTAATGTATCACAATACTTTATTCCATGATACTTTTACACCTCACCCCACCCCCTACAAAAGTTATGTGTCTTAAAACGTTATTTAGACGATTTTATTTTTTGGGTCAAAAACCATAGGGGGGGCAAATGCCTGCCCTGCCCCCCCCTGTGGCGCCGCCCCTGGCTATATCTTACAAATATAAGCGATGGCCTTTGCAAGCAAGCTCACAGCTGCATTAGCCAGGGTATCCTCCCGCGAAGTAATGTGTTTACATTTGGTCTTTTCACTTAAACCTTGACGTCATCAGGGAACATTTTGTACTGATTTTCACTTCCTGTGAAGGTGAAGCTTCGAGTGTATATATACATACTTCTAAGGAGCGCTAGGTTCTATCGCTGTGGCGCTCGAAGTGTTCAACCAATAACACTGACATCGTACAAGGTTGAGTGGCAATGAACAGTGAGGTCAATTTTCGCCTTAACGAACTAATTCGGAGCATTTTCGATGTTTATCCACAATGATGTACGCTTGAGACTTTCAGAGAGGAATGGAACAAATGCTGTCCACTCTTCATGTGCTTGACTTCTCGGTAAGAATTGGATTAAACGAAAAAGATACGTTGTTTTGGTAGTAGAAGAGGAGCTTGCATGTTTTTCATCCACTCTTTCCATTGGTTTTAAAATTCGCAACGTATGTGTGGTAGTATAAGATGAGCGTTTTATCCCTGATTGGCCCTCCACGTTTTTTGGGGGGTGGTGGTGGGGGTAGTGAGTTTCTTAACGTTTTCTTTTCTGACTTCGAGGCCAAGGCAGACAATTCCTGCATAAAATCCTTCAAAACACCCTGCAGGTTTTTGGCAGCAAATCACTCACTTTTCCTGCAGGATTTCTGCATTATCTTTTTTTTTTGCAGGATTTATAACTTCAAGGAAAAGTGCAGTGTTTCTTAAAGAGAAATACAGAGTTTTTGCAGGACCTTAGGAAAGCATATTTTACATGTTTTTTAAGGAGTAATGAAGGAGTTCTGCAGGGTATTGAAAGGGAAATTTACAGGATCCTGCAGTAACAAAACAGGACTTTCCAGGTCGTTTTAAGGGACAATCCAGTGTTTTTTTAAGGAGTACTTTTGTAGGGTATTGGAAGAACGTTTCACAGGTTTCTTAGCTACCAAAACAGGAAGTTTGCTGGTAATTGCCGTGTTTTGTAAGGAACAACGGAGGATTTTAGCAGGATATTGAAAAGATATTTTACAGGGGGTCAGCAGTAATAATAAAGGAATATTAAAGGTAGTTTAAAGTAAATATGCAGGGAATATAAAGAACAATTGCAAGACATCTGAAGGTCCCTAAAAATCCTGTAATTAACCTGCAGCATAATTGAAGAACATTACAAGGATAACAGAAGGATAATTACAAGACTTTGCAGTGAGTTTAGAGGATTATTTCGCGTACGAATTTTGAAAAACTGATGAATAAATCAGAGGCCCTTCAAAGGAGTAAAATTTAAGGATAATGCATATCATGTGTTACACTGCATGGACAATGAGTAAGACCTGTGAAAAACTTTCCAGAACGGCATTCAGTGTGATATTGTGAGATAAATCTCACTGAGTTCGATTCCCAGACCTTTTAATTCAACACACCAGGGGTCTGTATTTTGTGAATTGAAATTAAATTCCTTGTAACATATGCAAACACATAAGTAAGGTAAGTAAGGTTCCTTGAGTCATATCAGTTTCAAGATTTAAGTCATGGTAGGTTCCATTATTCAGGGCACTTAAAATCACGAACAGCTGAACAAGTTTATAGGAAAGTTTGTCATCTCCCTTGTCGGTTGCTTCATAATCCAGTACACATTTTTTCAAAATTTTCTGCACTAGGTATCGTTCTAGTAATGCAGCTGAAAAGTAATTGCCACTGGCTTAATTTCCGTTACAAACAAAACTGCACGAACAACAGTTCCAAGCAGTTGTAATTCCTAAGCCACATAGGCCTCCCCCACATCCGTGGTCGCTTAGCGTAGTAAAAAAATTGCCCTTCAAGGCCTGAGTAAAACGTCCACATCCTTAGCAGTGCATTTGTTACACAAAAATATCAAAATTCCATGTGAAGAATAAGTAACATTTCAGCTTCAGATCTCTTGCTGTATATATATATATATATATATATATATATATATATATATATATATATATATATATATATATATATATATATATATATATATATATATATATATACTCCTGCAAGTTTTCTTCCACATGTAAGAAATTGTTCAAACTTCAAACATTGCCCCTTCTTATGAACAGAGTTATTTGCTACCAGCAGTCATGTTGCTTCTTTCACTGCATTCTTGTACTCTGCTGACCAGTGCATACACTGGTAGTACTACTGCTGTACACAGTCGGTACTAAAGCTGTGCTGTGCTTTTCAGACAAAGGATTCTTGTATAAACTTGCCTGAAGAGACCTCCACTAATTTGCATGTTACTATTGTCCAATCACAATTGACTTCCTTTTCTGTGCTCAGTGACAACCGGAGTTCAGCTCCATTGGCTATTGCATCAATGAAGTAAAAGTTAAAAGTGCTTGATCTTCAGCAGTGTAAGAGGATGCAACAATGAATACAGCAGTAATTCAGCCCTGTTGATAACCAGTGGGGAACTTTTTAGTTCACGCTACAAGCCACATAACCTTGTACGTGTACATCGCCTTACTATCGATGCCGCAAACGTCCACTTTGCTCTTTAATGTTAATTAACACGTGGTCAGTTTAACAGATATAGCTGTTTCTTCATCAAGGGTGATTCTTAGCTTTTGCAATTATGAAGGTAGTTTTAAAGAAAACCTTAGTTAGTAAGGAGTGACGCTCCTAAAGTGGGATATGATGCAAGGAAAGAGGAGGGTACTGTTTGAAAAGGTTGAGGTGCAGAGATTGCGGGTTACTCAGTCTTATCATTTTAGAAATTTCGTGCACATGAATTATCAGCGAATAATTTCCAAAGCTAGGAAGGACGAAATTTGATCTCATGGGGTACAAATTCCCTGCATCCACCCCTCTGACTGTTTGGCCTGCGTAGTAATACTCGAAGACTGTTACAAAATGTGACGCATACTGGCAATTCATATAGATGTAATACGATCCTCCAATATCTGTAAGGATATTATTTACACTTGACCAGCTGATTCGTGTTATGAGTGGTTTAAGCAGTTTCATGGTTTCAAGGATGAAACTCATTTCCAGGCCCATTCAGGTTCTTAATGAAGCCCGCATTATAACAGTGCTAGTATTTTATAGTAGCCATGCGGAATGTGGGATGGTTGTACAAATATTGGCGAAAGGCTGCCTAGGTTTGGTAGAAGTCGTTACATGTCCGTTCATACCCAGAGTGGAAATGACTTCAAATTCAGAGATTTTTTACATTCCTGTCCATTTGCATTTTTCTCATGTATTGTTGATACAGAAATTTTATTCGAGGGTGTTAGAAGATCGGGGTCAGCACCAGAATTTGTCCCACAAGGGGCCAAGCTTGAGTGGCAGGGTTGAGTGGGGCAAGCAACCTGAAGCCCCATCAAACAGATGGTCGGGAGAATTGCGAAAGTAAAACGTTTTCCCCACACCCACCCCCATCCCCAATTTTGATCTTGCTGTATAGGAAATTTGAAAATGGGATTTTAGTTGAGGTAAATTTGAAAAAGATTGGAGGTTTTAGCAGAATATTGGAAAATTTGGGGATTTTAATTGAGATTATGTATTTTTTTTAGGGAAAAATCATGTAGAGCGTTGGGGCTACTGTAATCTCTGAGCATATCCTGATAACATGCTTTATCGATCAAATGATGACCCCCTACGAAAAGGGAAAAGTTCCCTGACAGCCTCCCCCTACTTAGGCATTGTCCCTCTAACCACACCTTACACCACCCCTGCAATTATATCCCCCATTTCAACCAAAAACTCAAATGCTCCACCCATACATAATCTTTATCATTTCTTCAATCATCCATAAAGAGTCAACACCAACCGCTGGTTTTAATTTCAAAGCTTTTAGCAACCTTCTTTCATGAAACCAGTCAGGCCACTGGTGTTCTCACTCAACAATGTACCCTCTGCTACCCTAACCAAGGCCCCAACATTTACCATACTGTCTGATTTGCAACTTTTCTTGTGAAGATGTTAATTAGGGTTTTAGCTTGATGCTTATTGTCATCATCTAATTAGCAGCGAGGTAGGAAATCACCTCATACTATGAAAAGTTTAGGATTTTTGGAGGATTCCTTAAAGGGTCAACATATGGTCCAAACTTTCAAAACTGTCCTACGCTGAGAGGGACTTATTTTTGCACCTTTTTACCACCGCATTACCCCGAAACATTCAGATCCGAAGTCGACGTTATAGGTGCAACATATTTCCCAATAAATTCATGTCAAATGATTAAGAGTTTACCTAGGAATCATTGAAACGCATTGCAAGCAGGAACCATCAAGAGATAACACAGAGACTCTCTGTTTTTCTCCTGATGGTTTCTGTTTTGTTATCTAGCTTTACGAGAGGATCCGAGAGTTTACATAAGGGTGATTCTATGGGGGTAGCCCAAAGTTTGAAACTACGAGCGTCAAATTTACGAAGCCTCGATGTGGTTGGGGGGGGGGATTATGGGGTAAATTTTGCTTGGACACTTTAATTGTTTAAGGCTATATGCTACAGTGTAGAATTTGAACAACTCCTTAATCTTTTAACAACCCCTTAATCTTTTAATTACCTGTCTCCATCAGAATCATCTTCTACATTGCTATTGTCGTGTTCAAGATTTGCTTGCTGCTAGCTAGCCATTCTTGCATTGTAACATTGTAAACACTTTCGCAAAACTGTAAATGATACGTTACTGTTACTACATTCACAGTTTATTTCTGTCACATTCACTCTTTGTTTTCTTGAACCCACATGGGCCGCCGAAAGTAAGAATTGAGCTGGCGGTAGCTCATAGCCCACCCCTCTCAATGAACAACTAGTTAATTTACATCCATCTTCCAACCATGTACTCAATTTTGGTATGTGCTATTGCATAATAATCAGCATGTGCTACGGTGCTATTCATACTTGCGGGAGCGTCGTGATTTGGTGACAAAGTTTTCTCAGTGTACTACCCATTCCGCACTGGCATGATATTGTGATGGACCAGGCAAAACAAAGCAGGTGATCACAGGTGATAATTCTTCACTAGCATGATCCACATGCATAAAATGTTGAAAACAGTATATATGTTTTTTTTTTAAATCTGATGTACTAACTGACACTGGAGAGACTGTGACACACTTGTTACCCTTTTTGATAATAAAAACTATTGCCTTCATGTAGCCTTTTCGATTAAATTCAAATTTATTTCATAAATGATTTCAAAAGAGTACATCAACAACGTTGATGGACTACCAAAATAGTACGAAATCTTTTGAAGGACATTGGGAAAAAAAGAAAACTGTTAATTGGGCTAGTGACCCTAGGCTTGCATATCATGCCCCCTGAAAAATATCTACTCCCTTCACCACAGGCAAACATATCTTCAGTTGTTACCTTCACATTTTGCAATGTCTTATGTCACTACTGTACAGTATTAAACAAAGACTTAAAAACAGATATAAAGTAGTGACATGATATTGTGATGGACCAGGCAAAACAAAGCAGGTGATCACAGGTGATAATTCTTCACTAGCATGATCCACATGCATAAAATGTTGAAAACAGTATATATGTTTTTTTTAAAATCTGATGTACTAACTGACACTGGAGAGACTGTGACACACTTGTTACCCTTTTTGATAATAAAAACTATTGCCTTCATGTAGCCTTTTCGATTAAATTCAAATTTAATTCATAAATGATTTCAAAAGAGTACATCAACAACGTTGATGGACTACCAAAATAGTACGAAATCTTTTGAAGGACATTGGGAAAAAAAGAAAACTGTTAATTGGGCTAGTGACCCTAGGCTTGCATATCATGCCCCCTGAAAAATATCTACTCCCTTCACCACAGGCAAACATATCTTCAGTTGTTACCTTCACATTTTGCAATGTCTTATGTCACTACTGTACAGTATTAAACAAAGACTTAAAAACAGATATAAAGTAGTGACATGATATTGTGATGGACCAGGCAAAACAAAGCAGGTCATCACAGGTGATAATTCTTCACTAGCATGATCTGCATGCATAAAATGTTGAAAACAGTGTATATGTATACACTATATGCAGACCACTATATTCATACATCCAAGAGACAAACTAGACACTTGTGCTAGAGACATGACTGATAACAAGCAAACAAATTTTTTTCCGCCACAGTTTTGAAATTATTTTTGTGTCAATGACAATCCCTTCCCCCCCCCCCCTGAAAAAACTGAAGGTGTTATCTTTTGTGCATCATCGGTCATATCAATTCAATTGCATCCCAATTTTGCATATAGGCTATAACCCTGTAGTTTCCAGAAGTACAAATTTTGCTCACATACTACCACAAGAAGTTTCGTTCTCAGTTAGCGCGTACATGGCATGCAGGCCACGATGGTGTGTAAACTTCCTATCATCAGGCTACAGGGTTTCGATAAGGTTCAACTTAGACATTCAAGGTCATGGCTGGTTAGGGACACTAGCTGGTTGGTAATGTTAAGGACAGGTCAATTTGCAGGCTGGCTTTTATTCATATTTTTCTTTTATTGGGGAAGACCTTCCTTGGGAGGGATTTCATGGGAGAATCTGAAGAATCTCCCAGTTGCGAAATATTTATGTAAGGGGCCTTACGAAATCCATGCTAAATAGGGGAGGGGTTCCCTAAATGATGAAAAACTACCATTGTTGTAATGCATTTTAGTATATATCTCGTCTCTTGAAAAGTATCCCCCCCCGTTATCCGTTATTAAAGCTATTTCGCCCCCACCCGTCAGTACCTTGTCCAGCTACAGGCCTTGAGATTACATTGATGCAAAAATGGTTTCTGCTTCAACAGTCTAAACTCCTCAAGGGATCGTTATAGCTGTTCAGTCTGGTGTATGGAAGAACCCTGTTTAACTTGTGGCCGTGTGAATAAGGATCACTGAACCATCTAAATATGATCATACCGCTACTGTGGGAAAAAATATTTAAATCTAAGCTTTGCCAATTTCTCTTGGGGTCTGAAGGTTACATGCTGCAGGCATCCTTGTTCTGCTGAGGCAGCACTAACGCCGGTCGCGCACTGACGTCTTGACCTTAGTAGCTCAGCTGCTGCGCACACTAGGCTATAAGATATATATTTATAGTTCAGGGCACAAAGTGCACGGATTTTCAAATGAGGTCAGGTGACAGAGGACCTCTGGAGAGGCTGGGTCTATGAATAATTCATGCCTTTCAGCCTAGAGTATCGACGTTATTATACTTTTTTACAGAATTCCAAACGGCCTACACCTTGGTATGTAGCTAACGTTATGAGTCGTGGACAGTGGTTCCCACTCGGGGCGTCTTCGCAACTCAAGGGGGCGATGAGCGCTAAGGAGGCGGTGGGGGGCGTTTTGAAAAAAAAAAAGAGATACGCAGTTTAAGCCGGGATTTTTTGAAATTCCAAAAGCTTTTCTCTTGGTGAACTCTCAAATTGCTTCGCACAAATAGGAGATAAATGAAGTCAACAAGTTGAGTAGGTCTAATGTTTTCCTCCCATATGCCACGAAATCGCATCTAACAATGTTGAATTCAACTTTTTGCCTTAAAAGGACCCTTATATTCCCATCAGTGAAAGTGAAAGCTGTGACTGAAGGTTCCATGGCTAAAAATTGTCCCGCCACCTTAATCTCGAATGTAGTCTTTTCCCTTGTAGTTCATAAACATGACATAATAACAGAAGTGACAACTGTAGGTAACTAACAATAGATAACTTTTGTAATGTACTATGAAGTAAAGTGTTAAAATGTTTTCAAACCTACAATTTTCTGGTGGGTCAATTTCGGCTTTCTCATTATTTCTACCTGTTGGACAGCTTGAATGGCATGAAACTTCCCAAAAGCACCATGCTACTCCTACCGTTCTACCACACAGGTCTCAATGGCTCAGTGGTTAGAGCATCTGCCTTGTGTGCGGGAGGTCGCTGGTTCGAATTCTGCTTGAGTCTAAATTTTCCATTCATAATTAAATGTCCTCTTTCAGTCTAAGGCAAGTGCCTATGTTAGAGGTAAAATGATCTAGGGGCGATTATATACTCGCCCTTAAGTCTCGCTCTCTCCAGATTACTGACATAGGTATCTAATTAAGTGTATTTTGTTGAGGCTTTGGTGTCAGGGTGCCAGAGCCAAGACAGTAATTATATCTTGTTTAGTCCTACCTTAAATTGTTATTTCGTAAACATATCGAGAGCAACCAATTATCCGGCACCAGACGCAGACGTGTTTTTACTGAAGAAAGGAGTTTAGCCTAAGGTTGGAATGCAGGCTTCACGCCCTGAAGCGGCCAGCCTAAAAGTCCAGCCGGCAGATTGCATTTTTTCTGTAACGACTCAGTTTTTTTTGTAGGAGTTTTATTCCGTATTTCAACAATACTTCTGTGCAATTTGTTCTGTTGAGCGATTTAAGTCAAGATTTTATACCAGTTTACTGTAATTCTGTTTGTTGGAGAAATATTTCAGGTGATTCGTTGTTGTTCCACGACCTGACAGATTAAACTACATATTACACCAAGATCTCAACCCGGTTAGCCCTCAACGCTACCACACGCTAACAAACACCCACATATACGTATTTGTAACAACATGTGTGTGTATATATATATATATATATATACACATATATATATGAATATATATAGGGGTAAGGGCTAAAAGTGATAACGGTTCCTTTAAAATTTGCTGTCCCGAAGATCAGTTCAAGTGAAATTGTTTATTTCCTCCAAATTTTGGAAATAATTGAAAAATTAAAAACCGAAAGAACAAAAATTTATTAAAACTTTACATACTTGTGATTTGGCTAATTTCACATCAAATTAAGCAGGTGTTCATTGTTCATTCATGTAATCGAAAACTCTATCGGTGACATTTCTAACCGATGTTTGTGCAACGAAAGTGTAAGTGGTAGCGTATCTGAAGCCGAAGGGGAGGTGAGAGTGTCCTTTCCCAAGACTTTGACTTGGAAAGGCAAGGTCAAACTATCTAGCTAGTAAAGGTACGGCGCTAAGAATGAGAAAGGAAAGGAAAAGGTAATATTAACATGAACGAACGTTTCATTGCAAAAGGAAGCAAACCTTTCAAAGGGTACCAATACCTTCATTTTCTCTTTTTTGTCTTGCTCTTACTGTGCCGGCACCATTGCTTATTACAGCTGCTGCTACTCCCTGGTGTCTAGCTCCCTGCCCTGATTTACTGAAAACATTCCAAATCCCATCATTGGTTTGCGCCTGCAAACAGGTTAGGAGCCATATTCTCCGACACCCAGTTCTGCCTTTCCCTCCGGATACTCTTCCAATTTTGTAAGAGTTGAAGTGAATAAGATAAAATATGGGATTTTCAACGTCAGTCTGTCAAAGCAAGGTTTGCCTGATTTAAGTTTTGTTCTCAAAGAAGGCAGCCGTCTCAACTGCTCAATATAACCCCCAATTATTCGGAGCGCTGTGCCCGGGACGAAGTTTTGTGGTTTTTAATAAAAAATATTTGCTTACGTGAAGGGACGCAATCCCACTCTCACGTTACCAAAATTAATCTCTACTCGGTTGTGTCGGTTAGTTCAGCTGTTATATCTGTTAAAGGAGTGATAAACGAGTCAGCGGGAAAAAGAAGGCTTTCAGTTTCGACTGCCAGATGGTATGAGAATTAGTACTATCCTGATTTTAATGTTGAAATATTCTCCCATTTGTCATGGAACAACATATGTTGCTAAAACAAAATGGATGCTTTCTCACAAGGGCCGCCAACCCTATGACCTTATGTGTCAGTCTACTGAATCCCAAACTTCGGATACCGATACTAATTTATGGGTCCTTCTTCCACCGCCCGGTTACTGCAAACCTGAATTTTTATAAACAAGTATTAGTTAGGCGCTTTATTTCAGTCAAAACCAATTTGTGCAACGTGGTTCATATCTTCAGTCCGGGTGGATAGCTGTTCGTCGGAAGGTAAGAACCTCTGCCCTTATTTTGGCCAGTCCTTTAAATAAGCTGGTGAACGTTGGTAGGTATCCCTGCTACCTACTGTAGACTCACCTTTGTAATTCGACCCCCTTCCTTTAGATAACCCTACAGGCCAGTACTACATTTTGTACCCAAGCCTGGATCGGTTTCGCTTGACCTCAATGTATTCTCCAATGCTACACAAGTTTTCCTAACGACCACTTGCTGTGAACAACTTTGCCTGTCTCAGTCATTACAAGATTCTGTAATGGTCTGCCAAATTCATGATCAATTTCTTATTGTTATTCAGTGACGTAGCCACGGGGGCCTCGGGGGCCTAGCCCCCCAACTTCCGCCAGGCCCCCCAAAATTTGAAGATTATGTGTTAAATGTCTAAATATCATTTAAATTTCTATGTTTCTAAATTCTCACTCATTTCAAATTGTCAAACTTCCCGATCCAAACAGGATAGTAAAACTCTCAGGCTATAAGAGGTTTCTATTTCCAACCTTTATCAGGTCTATGCGTCGACTCCGGAAGTATTTTTCACAGCTAGAAATATATTTCTCTCTGTTTATTATAGGCTGAGTCATTATGTAGGGCTGACAATTCTAGACGAAAGCACAAGCTAACAAAAACTAGTCACGGGCTAGTTAGGGATGCTTGAAAGTGGAATATCTGTACTCTTTGTATGTTATTTAAAAAAAAATATTCAAAAAAAAAAAAAAAACATTTGGAGTTGATTATCATTTATGCAAGCCAATTTCTGGTTGTCTCGGATAACTATAAAACTTTGCCCCTGCCTTTCTTACATTGAAAACACATCACACCTCTTGCATAACTTTAATCCAGGGACTTACATCAGTAACGGTTAATACTAACTTTTTGCTCAAACTAGTACTAGCCCTTCTCACAAGTCTAAATGTGCTAAAACTTAAAAGCATTACACTGGAAAATTTCCGTTCGAAACAGTTTTCCTGAGGCTTCTGAAGTGCCTACTTCTGGCTTCTGAAGTGCCCAGCCCTAGTGGGCTACTAAAAACCAAGAGCTTCGCTTCGCGCTTCGCGTTCGCGGTGCACGCTACAGTTTATCCCCTCCCCAAAATGTGCTCTGCCCCCCACCAGTTATTAAATTTTCTAGCTACGCCAATTTGCTATTATGTTACAACATTCGGTGAAAGACTTTAATTCGGTGAACGGACGGTTGAATACAACCCAAGGCGTGTTATCTTTGGTAGTTGCCATCCGCCCCAAAAATAATTTCCCTAAGGAAATAGATTATCATGCGAGTTCTTAAATATTTCTCGCCTTGCAAATACCAGGGAGTCATTATTTGAAAAAAAAAAACTCCCTGCATGCGCTTAGTGCACGAACCCTGTACGTCAGATATGTTCTAAAAACTCAACCATCAAAAAGTTCGATATTTCAAATTTTAAAGTGGTGTCGCTCTTCTCGTTTTCTCTGCTGCTGTCTTTTCCTGGCCGGTTACTGTCCAGCTTGCTTCACCACCAGGCGTCAAAATATCTGTAAAACTTCGGATGAGGTTTCCCCTAAACATTCAGCCTATTAAATACCGATTTGACAGTTGGAAAATCATGATTACTCGCCTCTTATCGACCTTTTAAATTAGGAGGAGGAGGTAATTCTTTTACTATAAACATTTCTTTGCATAAAACAAGTCCCAATTTCAAAATGAATTTTCAAATTGAATGCTTAGTCTTCATTTTCATGAAATATGTCTCTTTCCTTTGGGATTTATGTCAAGACTACCCGAAAGTGTGCCACTTTTGCCAATAAGCCAGGACTATTTGTCACGTGCGGCAAGTAGTCAGTCGGTGCAGCACGACTACTTGTCGCACGTGCGACAAGCAGCATGTCCTTGTCTAAGAGAATGTCATTTTTGCCAATAATCTCCGACTACATGTCGCACGTGTGACAAGGAGTTAGTAAGTTTACCATAAAATAGCATATGACGATGTCGTATTGGGCTGTAATTTTGTCCAAAATTGGCAAGAAGTTATGCAAAAAGAACTGTCCAGATAGAGGTAGAAAATCCATATTGAAAATAGAACTTGTTATAAGATAATTGAACGTTTTTTCCTCTTTGTGTGTGTTAAATGAGTTTGTCTGTTAAGGGAAAATTGGATAAAACATCTTGTCAGCTATCTATTATTTGCTTTGAAGAACAGTCTCTACCTATCTTATAAAGTAGGTCGAACAGATAACAGATATAAATCACAAGAGGTTTAATAGGCCTATATCCGTTTTCATTAAATGTATTTTGCTCATGGCCACTTTTAAACCAACCAGGAGAGTACAGTAGCCGAAGTAGGCAAAAGTTCCTCAGGAGATCTCTTAGACAAGAATAATGCTCAAGTTTTAAACTTTAGGATGAGGAACTGGGAACGAACATAATATAAAAAGACTATGTTATTATTTCATTGTCGTCTATATAATAAACCTGTGCATTGACTAAGACAGGACTAAGACTTTTCTGGTTTCCACAAAAGCCAAAATCCATCGCTAATTGTAATCAGTGCATGGGCTTGTGTTCTCCTACAACTAAATGAAAACTAAAACAAGAAAAAGGAAATGCTATAAATGTGATACACTCAACTTTCTAATATAATCGACTTTACCTTCTGTCAAGATTGTAGATGAAATCAAAAGAATGAATCGTTAATGAATACATCATGATAAATAAGGAAATTGTAGGACACAAAACAACGAAAACAACCCTATAGCATGTTTATCTTATGAAACCACCACCTTCTCATTAAAACGGAATTGTTCTATAATTAACATGCAGAATTTAATTGCTTGTCCCCCGTTTACATTTTCTGAGTTAGTGAGCAGTTTGAGTAAGTGAATTGTGAGAACCCTCTGTCGGTGGTTATCTGCTGCCATCCTTTAGTTTTTGATGACCATGTCACTTTCTTTGCTTTAAAACTACTCCTCTGACTGTGAAACAAAAAGAACGTGTTGAAAATAAAGAAGAACTAATGGATAAGCAATATCTCCATGTGATTCAAATCTCTTTGTAAAGAATGCTGCTTTACGATTTCGTACCCAAATTCTTCAGTATAAAGTGCATATCGTAATTATGGTCGTCAATAATGTAAAAGAAGGGGACACCTCTACATCTTTTAAAGTTCCTCTGCTCCTGCAGTGGTTTTCATGCTTCGTCCAAAACACTCCAACTTTTCAATTGGAGTCTGCCACGTATGCACGGGGTATGAGAGCCCACCCTGACGCTCGGAGAAAAATCTTTCTCTTTTTTTCATTAAAAGAATACAAAAGAATAAAAGTGGAAGACAAACTAAAAATTACACCATTTGGCTTATTTTATCCCGAGAAATGCCAACCTTTCTAAGAGCAAATAGAATTATTCCCCTACAACTTTCCTGCATTTGTGTGCCCTACCCCCCCCCCCACCACCACCCTCAGGGCTACGACGGCTACAGGCTTGAATGCAATTAACACTACTGTCAATGATACTCTGAAAATCAAATTTAAAACACGCACTAGGGGTGTTTTACCGGAAGAGCCAAGTCAGGACTGCCTTGATACAGTTAATGAAACCTCAGGAATATACTGTTCAAACAAGTCATTTGGGTATTACAGCATTCCGCTGTACACATAGAGGTAAGTATAACCATGGAGCTAATTCCAAGTATTAACTCCAGAGTATAACCGCCACGTTAGGATAAGTATAACAAATAAAGGATTCTCCATAGACATCAACACATACATTTTGTAAATGTAGTAATTACAGGTCGAGCTTGAATGATTTTTAAGGCAATCAATTTAAAAAGACAGGTGCATAATGACCTGATTCCAAAAGTGCACTAGATATTAGCTTTATCATGACAGGTAAAATGGCTATGCTATACCTAGGCTAATTGGTCCTTTGAGTAACAGCCCCAATCGAATGTTCCCTCCTGCAGTTTAATTCAAGGAAATTACTTATTTGATATATCTGTAAACTTTGCCATAGAAACGTTTATGGTTGAAATGGTCATTCATATTTAAAAGTGTAAAAAGTGGTAAAGGGACATTTGCTCCAGTAACTATGATCATATTAACAGTAGTGAAAATGACTTAACATGGTTAAAATCATTTGCAGAATCTCATAAAAACCACCACAAAAATTCACCATGTTAAAAAAATTTTGAATGATAATTTCGTTGTTTTCATAAGAAGAAAACTAGCACCTTGAAAGTGTAGTCATTAATCGCTTGTTGCAATTACTCTTTTTGGGGTTCTAGTTTTGTTTTATCTTCAAAGCATAAGGAACCTACAGCATTCAATTTTTCTCCCTGGTAAAATGGTATGAATTATTTTTACTAATACTCCTTAAATTTCACCAGAGTAGGAGATGTTTCCCAACGGTGCTTGTCTTTAGTTTGCTGAATGATAGGGTGTTTTGCTTTACCTGAAAATGCACCCATCTTTGTCAGAAAAGGGGTTGAAACGTTCATAGTGAGTGTGTTTAGTACCCACATCAACGTGTCTATATATATATATATATATATATATATATATATATATATATATATATATATATATATATATATATATATATATATATATATATATATATATATATATATATATATATATATATATATATATATATACAACAAGGAAATCTTATCGAATATTTGGCTACATTCTACAAAAACACAAATCAGTTCTAGTTATTTTTACCAAGCCAAGTCAAATATTTAATAGAAAATTAAATTTGCTATTTGTAAACAGTGAAACCATCGGTCAAACCTCTTAGTTAATCAATGTACTGTATATAGTATTATGTTTTCCCCGAGGCAATGCAAACAGACTTGCATATCTGTAAGAAAATGGTAAGCCTGATGTGTTACAACCCAGCATCTGAACAATTCTGTCTATTAACATGGAAATTTTGTAGGCCAAATTTCCAGAAGAACCGTTCAAGGTAAGCATGCTATTTAATTCAAAGGGCCGAAGCTGGAATGTGCTTCATGATTTGAGGATATCTATTTTTAGCAAAGATCGTGATACGTTAAATAGCTTTTAGCTGATATATAAGTTAACTTTTCTTATCAAAACTTCATTACGAGATAAAGATTCAATAAGCCTTACACTGAAAAAAGTAACCATTTTGGGCATTGTTTTAAATTTGGGTGTACTTATGGTTTTCTTACCAATGTTTACCTAATAGATATCCAGTTCAATCATGGACCATTCTTCTAAACCTTGCTATTCCCAGTTCAAAAGTCGAGGTCGTTAGTAAAAGGTGGATGCCCCGTATGATACATAAATCATCTAAGGTGTATATTAAGGAGTGTGCATGTAAGTGTATTTCAACCTTATTACAACGTTGAGGTAAAAGGTGTACTTAAATGAAAGTTCTGCCAAATTCATTAGGATTGATTCAATCACTTATACTCTCAAAGGAGAATGTAAAAGTAAAAGCTACATGTGGTATAGCGGATAAGCACTTTGTTTACGAGATAAATGGAATTGAGCAATCGTTTTAAACAGTATGCTACTTTTGTTATTAAGTTATTTTCCTATACGCATGGGTTAAATATGACCACAACGGTAGGAATTAAGTACCGACCAAAAAAGCTCTAGCTGTTTTGATTTTTAAGTAAATGGTTTTAAAATTTGATTACAGAAAATGTAACCTAATAAATGAAGGCGTTTTTGAGCTTTATGTAAAGATGTCGTCCTTCCTTTGAGGAATTTTTCAAGTTTTAGGAAGTACGTTGCTGACTAAATTACTTCATAATAACAGAAGAAAACCTGTTGATGCAACTCCTTCTTCCAGATACTGTGATCTTTGCAATGACATAAATCGGACGTTAACATTAGAATAAAGACCGTACAGCTCATTTGAATTTTGCAAAGGAATGTTTGCAAATTTAGCCTACAGAAGATACGCGTAGATGATTGACAGACGACGAGTTAGTTATCCCACTTAACAATGACTTAACGAAGCAAGGACGCTGGATATAACCTGTTATCTCACAACGTAAACAATCTGATCAGCCGGGCAACAAAAAGAAATCTAATATTTGACTAGATTTGGGTCATGCAAGAGTCATCTCTACACATTTCTACTCAATTGAAGTGAAATATATAATATGATCTCAGGTCGATGATTGATTGACCAGATTCTATCAAAATTGATCAGACCCTCTTTAGATTGTAATTATAGGAGTTACCCAATGCCTAACTAATGTAGCATAAATTTCTACTGATATTTTGTTGCGAAGCTAAATTCATAGAAATAATCTATATGGTGTGTTATCCTCTTACACTTTGTTATAAAAAAAAAAGGTTGAATAAGCAGTTGTCGTTTAAACGTGTAAACCTTTGTGAAGGATTACTATTAGACTAGCATTAGTCGGTGCAGTACTCACTTAATGTGTTTGGATGTAAACATAGTCACGAAGGACGTTATCCAAGAATTGTTTGCTCTATCTCAAAAAATGGGCTGCGGCCCAAATATAGGTAGAGCTGGAAATTTTCTTTTCAAAGTAGACAGTTTTTTACAGAAATGTAATTTATTTCCCTAAATAGTGTAAGCATCCATCAGTCCTGTAAGTGAATCAATATACTGTATGTAGTATAACCCTTTCCACAAAGCAATGGAAACAGAATTGCATATCTTGAAGAAAATATCAAGCCTGAAGTGTTACAACATAGGATCTGAACCATTTTTCTACTTACTTTGTTCAACAATAAGTAAACGTTTGTTAACAAACGTTTAATACGAATTAAATATTTAATGGATTAAAAAGACAGTAACCATTTTTTGCATTGCTATATATTAAGTTGCACTAATGATTTGATTATCAATGTTTACCTCGTAAATATCCTTTTCAATCATGGGTGATCACTCTGATCCTTCGAATCCCTAGTCAGAGAAGTAGAGATCGTTAAGGAAAGGTTGATACCCAGCATGAAAAAAGAAAAACTGCTAAGTGTATTTTGGTAAGCTTGCATGCGAGTATATTTCGACCATATCACACATGTTAATTTTAAACATACAGTTAAATGAAAGGTCTTCCAGTCTGATGACGATTCTCACTACAATCACTTATACTCCAAAAGTGTATGTTGAAGTATCCGCAAGAGGTTAAGCTGTTGTACTGTGTTTACAAGATTGACTGAATTGATAATTCGTTTGATACAATATGCTTCTTTTGTTATCAAATGATTCCACTGTAAATATCTGTTTTCGGAATAAATCTCAAGGAAGGAATTGAGTATCGACCAAGACCTCTTTCCCTTGACTTTTAAGTGAATTGCTTTGGAATTTGATTACAGAAAATGTAACCGAACAAATGAATGGGGTTTTTGAAATTAATTTAAAGATGTCGTCGTTACTTTGAGGAATTTCTCAAGTTGTAGGAAACACGTTGCTGACTAAATTACTTCATAATAAAAGGAGAAAGCCTGTTGATGCAACTCCTTCTTCCAGATACTGTGATCTTTGCAATGACATTAATCGAACATTAACATTAGAATAAAGACGGTATTGCTCATTTGATTTGTGCAAAGAAATGTTTGCAAATTTAGCCTACAGAAGATACGCGTGGATGATTGACAGACGACGAGGTAGTTATCCCACCTAAAAATGACTTAACGAAGCAAGGACGCTGGATATAACCTGTTATCTCACAACGTGAACAATCTGATCAGCCGGACAACAAAAAGAAATATAATATTTGACTAGATTTGGGTCATCCAAGAGTCATCTCTACACATTTCTATTTAATCTTAGTAAAATATATGATATGATCTCAGGTCGACGATCGATTGATCAGATTCTATCAAAATTGATCAGACCCTCTTTAGATTGTAATTATGGGAGTTACCCAATGCCTAACAAATGTAGCAAAAATTTCTTCTGATATTTTGTTGCAAAGCTAAATTTATGGAAAAAATAATTATCCTCTAACACTTCGTTATAAGAAATGATTTTTGAATAAGCAGTTGTCGTTTAGACATGTAAACATTTGTGAAGGATTACCATTAGACTAGCATTAGTCGGTGCAGTACTCACTTAATGTGTTTGGATGTAAACATAGTCACGAAGTACGTTATTCATGAATTGTTTGCTCTATCTCCAAAAACGGGCTGCGGCTCGAATATAGGTAGAGCTGGAAATTTCTTTTTCAAAGTAGAAAGTTTTTTATATCGAAATGATATTTATTTCCCTAAATAGTGTAAGCATCTATCAGTCCTGTAAGTGAATCAATATACTGTATGAAGTATAACCCTCTCTACAAAGCAATGGAAACAGAATTGCATATCTTGAAGAAAATATCAAGCCTGAAGTGTCACAACATAGGATCTGACCCATTTTTCTACTTACTTCGTTCAACAATAAGTAAACGTTTGTTAACAAACGTTTAATACGAATTAAATATTTAATACGCCTGGGATTAAAAACAACAGTAACCATTTTTTGCATTGCTATATACTAAGTTGCATTAATGATTTGATTTTAAATGTTTACCTGGTAAATATCCTTTTTCAATCATGGGCGATCCCTCTGATCCTTCGAATCCCTAGTCAGAGAAGTAGAGATCGTTAAGAAAAGGTTGATACCCCGCATGAAGAAAGCAAAACTGCTAAGTGTGCATGCGAGTATATTTCGACCTTATAACACATGTGAAGTAAAACGTACAGTGAAATGAAAGGTCTACTATCTTGATGACGATTCTCACTACAATCACTTATACTCCAAAAGTGTATGTTAAAGTACCCGCAAGAGGTTAAGCTGTTGTACTGTGTTTACAAGATTGACTGAATTGATAATTCGTTTGATACAATATGCTTCTTTTGTTATCAAATGATTCCACTGTAAACATCTGTTTTCGGAATAAACCTCAAGGAAGGAATTTAGTATCGACCAAGACCTCTTTCCCTTGACTTTTAAGTGAATTGCTTTGGAATTTGATTACAGAAAATGTAACCAAACAAATGAAGGCGTTTTTGAAATTAATTTAAAGATGTCGTCGTTACTTTGAGGATTTTGCTGACTAAATTACTTCATAATAAAAGGAGAAAGCCTGTTGATGCAACTCCTTCTTTCAGATACTGTGATCTTTGCAATGACATTAATCGAACGTTAACATTAGAATAAGACAGTATTGCTCATTTGAATTTTGCAAAGAAATGTATGCAAATTTAGCCTACAGAAGATACGCGTGGATGACTGACAGACGACGATGTAGTTATCCCAGTTAACAATGACTTAACGAAGCAAGGACGCTGGATATAACCTGTTATCTCACAACGTGAACAATCTGATCAGCCGGGCAACAAAACGAAATATAATATTTGACTAGATTTGGGTCATCCAAGAGTCATCTCTACACATTTCTACTTAATTGAAGTAAAATATATGATATGATCTCAGGTTGATGACCGATTGGTCAGACTTATCAAAATTGATCAGACACTCTTTAGATTGTAATTATGGGAGTTACCCAATGCCTAACAAATGTAGCAAAAATTTCTTCTGATATTTTGTTGCGAAGCTAAATTTATAGAAATAATAATTATTCTCTAACACTTTGTTATAAGAAATGATTTTTTAATAAGCAGGTGTCGTTTAAACATGTAAACATTTGTGAAGGATTACCATTAGACTAGCATTAGTTGGTGCAGTACTCACTTAATGTGTTTAGATGTAAACATAGTCACGAAGGACGTTATCCAAGAATTGTTTCTCTCTCTCCAAAAATGGCTGCTGCTCAAATATAGCTAGGGCTGGAATTTTCTTTTTCAAAGTAGACAGTTTTTTATAGAAATGATATTTATTTCCCTAAATAGTGTAAGCATCTATCAGTCCTGTAAGTGAATCGATATACTGTATGTAGTATAACCCTTTTCACAAAGCAATGGGAACAGAATTGCATATCTTGAAGAAAATATCAAGCCTGAAGTGTTACAACATAGGATCTGATCCATTTTTCTACTAACTTCGTTCAACAATAAGTAGACGTTTGTTAACAAACGTTTAATACGAATTAAATATTTAATACGCCTGGGATTAAAAACAACAGTAACCATTTTTTCGCATTGCTATATATTAAGTTGCACTAATGATTTGATTATCAATGTTTACCTCGTAAATATCCTTTTCAATCATGGGCGATCCCTCTGATCCTTCGAATCCCTAGTCAGAGAAGTAGAGATCGTTAGGGAAAGGTTGATACCCAGCATGAAGAAAGCAAAACTGCTAGTTGTATTTTGGTAAGTGTGCATGCGAGTATATTTCGACCTTATAACACAGTGAATATAAAACGTACAGTGAAATGAAAGGTCTACCAGCCGGATGACGATTCTCACGACAATCACTTATATACTACAAAAGTGTATGTTAAAGTACACGCAAAAGGATAAGCTGTTGTACTGTGTTTACAAGATTAATTGAATTGATATTTCATTTGAAACAATATGCCTCTTTTGCTATCAGATGATTCCACTGTAAACATCTGTTTTCGGAATAAGTCTCAAGGAAGGAATTGAGTACCGACCAAGACCTCTTCCCTTGACTTTTAAGTGAATTGCTTTGGAATTTGATTACAGAAAATGTAACCGAACAAATGAAGGCGATTTTGAAATTAATTTAAAGATGTCGTCGTTCCTTTGAAGAATTTGTCACGTTTTAGGAAGTACGTTGCTGACTAAATTATTTCATAATAACTGAAGAAAGCTTCTTGATGCAACTGCTTCTTCCAGATACTGTGATCTTTACAATGACATAAATCGGACGTTAACATTAGAATAAAGACCGTATTTCTCATTTGATTTGTGCCAAGAAATGTTTGTAAATTTAGCCTACAGAAGATACGCGTGGATGATTGACAGACGACGAGGTAGTTATCCCACTAAACAATGACTTAACGAGGAAAGGACGCTGGATATAACCTGTTATCTCACAACGTAAACAATCTGATCAGCCGGACAACAAAAAGAAATCTAATATTTGACTAGATTTGGGTCATCCAAGAGTCATCTCTACACATTTCTATTTAATCTTAGTAAAATATATGATATGATCTCAGGTCGATGATCGATTGATCAGATTCTATCAAAATTGATCAGACCCTCTTTAGATTGTAATTATAGGAGGTACCCAATGCCTAACAAATGTAGCAAAAATTTCCTCTGATATTTTGTTGCGAAGCTAAATTTATAGAAATAATAATTATTCTCTAACACTTTGTTATAAGAAATGATTTTTGAATAAGCAGTTGTCGTTTAAACATGTAAACATTTGTGAAGGATTACCATTAGACTAGCATTAGTCGGTGCAGTACTCAGTTAATGTGTTTAGATGTAAACATAGTCACGAAGTACGTTATTCAAGAATTGTTTCCTCTATCTCCAAAAACGGGCTGCGGCTCAAATATAGTTAGAGCTGGAAATTTATTTTTCAAAGTAGAAAGTTTTATATATAGAAATGATATTTATTTCCCTAAATAGTGTAAGCATCTATCAGTCCTGTAAGTGAATCAATATACTCTATGAAGTATAACCCTTTCCACAAACCAATGGAAGCAGAATTGCATATCTTGAAGAAAATATCAAACCGAAAGTGTTACAACATAGGATCTGAACCATTTTTCTACTTACTTCGTTCAACAATAAGTAAACGTTTGTTAACAAACGTTTAATACGAATTAAATATTTAATACGCCTGGGATTAAAAACAACAGTAACCATTTTTTGCATTGCTATATACTAAGTTGCATTAATGATTTGATTATCAATAGTTACCTGGTAAATATCCTTTTCAATCATGGGCGATCCCTCTGATCCTTCGAATCCCTAGTCAGAGAAGTAGAGATCGTTAAGGAAAGGTTGATACCCCGCATGAAGAAAGCAAAACTGCTAGTTGTATTTTGGTAAGTGTGCATGCGAGTATATTTCGACCTTATAACACATGTGAAGTAAAACGTACAGTGAAATGAAAGGTCTACTATCTTGATGACGATTCTCACTACAATCACTTATACTCCAAAAGTGTATGTTAAAGTACCCGCAAGAGGTTAAGCTGTTGTACTGTGTTTACAAGATTGACTGAACTGATTATTCGTTTGATACAATATGCTTCTTTTGTTATCAAATGATTCCACTGTAAACATCTGTTTTCGGAATAAATCTCAAGGAAGGAATTGAGTATCGACCAAGACCTCTTTCCCTTGACTTTTAAGTGAATTGCTTTGGAATTTGATTACAGAAAATGTAACCGAACAAATGAAGGCGTTTTTGAAATTAATTTAAAGATGTCGTCGTTACTTTGAGGAATTTCTCAAGTTTTAGGAAACACGTTGCTGACTAAATTACTTCATAATAAAAGGAGAAAGCCTGTTGATGCCACTCCTTCTTCCAGATACTGTGATCTTTGCAATGACAGTAATCGAACGTTAACATTAGAATAAAGACGGTATTGCTCATTTGATTTGTGCAAAGAAATGTTTGCAAATTTAGCCTACAGAAGATACGCGTGGATGATTGACAGACGACGAGGTAGTTATCCCAGTTAACAATGACTTAACGAAGCAAGGACGCTGGATATAACCTGTTATCTCACAACGTAAACAATCTGATCAGCCGGGCAACAAAAAGAAATCTAATATTTGACTAGATTTGGGTCATCCAAGAGTCATCTCTACACATTTCTACTTAATTGAAGTAAAATATATGATATGATCTCAGGTTGATGATCGATTGATCAGATTCTATCAAAATTGATCAGACCCTCTTTAGATTGTAATTATGGGAGATACCCAATGCCTAACAAATGTAGCAAAAATTTCTTCTGATATTTCGTTGCGAAGCTAAATTTATAGAAATAATAATTATTCTCTAACACTTTGTTATAAGAAATGATTTTTGAATAAGCAGTTGTCGTTTAAACATGTAAACATTTGTGAAGGATTACCATTAGACTAGCATTAGTCGGTGCAGTACTCACTTAATGTGTTTAGATGTAAACATAGTCACGAAGTACGTTATTCAAGAATTGTTTGCTCTATCTCCAAAAACGGGCTGCGGCTCAAATATAGTTAGAGCTGGAAATTTATTTTTCAAAGTAGAAAGTTTTATATATAGAAATGATATTTATTTCCCTAAATAGTGTAAGCATCTATCAGTCCTGTAAGTGAATCAATATACTCTATGAAGTATAACCCTTTCCACAAAGCAATGGAAACAGAATTGCATATCTTGAACAAAATATCAAGCCTGAAGTGTCACAACATAGGATCTGACCCATTTTTCTACTTACTTCGTTCAACAATAAGTAGACGTTTGTTAACAAACGTTTAATACGAATTAAATATTTAATACGCCTGGGATTAAAAACAACAGTAACCATTTTTTGCATTGCTATATACTAAGTTGCATTAATGATTTGATTATCAATAGTTACCTGGTAAATATCCTTTTCAATCATGGGCGATCCCTCTGATCCTTCGAATCCCTAGTCAGAGAAGTAGAGATCGTTAAGGAAAGGTTGATACCCCGCATGAAGAAAGCAAAACTGCTAAGTGTATTTTGGTAAGTGTGCATGCGAGTATATTTCGACCTTATAACACATGTGAAGTAAAACGTACAGTGAAATGAAAGGTCTACTATCTTGATGACGATTCTCACTACAATCACTTATACTCCAAAAGTGTATGTTAAAGTACCCGCAAGAGGTTAAGCTGTTGTACTGTGTTTACAAGATTGACTGAACTGATTATTCGTTTGATACAATATGCTTCTTTTGTTATCAAATGATTCCACTGTAAACATCTGTTTTCGGAATAAATCTCAAGGAAGGAATTGAGTATCGACCAAGACCTCTTTCCCTTGACTTTTAAGTGAATTGCTTTGGAATTTGATTACAGAAAATGTAACCGAACAAATGAAGGCGTTTTTGAAATTAATTTAAAGATGTCGTCGTTACTTTGAGGAATTTCTCAAGTTTTAGGAAACACGTTGCTGACTAAATTACTTCATAATAAAAGGAGAAAGCCGGTTGATGCCACTCCTTCTTCCAGATACTGTGATCTTTGCAATGACAGTAATCGAACGTTAACATTAGAATAAAGACGGTATTGCTCATTTGATTTGTGCAAAGAAATGTTTGCAAATTTAGCCTACAGAAGATACGCGTGGATGATTGACAGACGACGAGGTAGTTATCCCAGTTAACAATGACTTAACGAAGCAAGGACGCTGGATATAACCTGTTATCTCACAACGTAAACAATCTGATCAGCCGGGCAACAAAAAGAAATCTAATATTTGACTAGATTTGGGTCATCCAAGAGTCATCTCTACACATTTCTATTTAATCTTAGTAAAATATATGATATAATCTCAGGACGATGATTGATTGATCAGATTCTATCAAAACTCATCCGAACCTCTTTAGATTGTAATTATACGAGTTACCCAATGCCTGACAAATGTAGCAAAAATTTCTTCTGATATTTTATTGCGAAGCTAAATTTATAGAAATAATAATTATTCTCTAACACTTTGTTATAAGAAATGATTTTTGAATAAGCAGTTGTCGTTTAAACATGTAAACATTTGTGAAGGATTACCATTAGACTAGCATTAGTCGGTGCAGTACTCACTTAATGTGTTTAGATGTAAACATAGTCACGAAGTACGTTATTCAAGAATTGTTTGCTCTATCTCCAAAAACGGGCTGCGGCTCATATATAGGTAGAGCTGGAAATCTCTTTTTCAAAGTAGAAAGTTTTTTATATAGAAATGATATTTATTTCCCTAAATAGTGTAAGCATCTATCAGTCCTGTAAGTGAATCAATATACTCTATGAAGTATAACCCTTTCCACAAAGCAATGGAAACAGAATTGCATATCTTGAACAAAATATCAAGCCTGAAGTGTCACAACATAGGATCTGACCCATTTTTCTACTTACTTCGTTCAACAATAAGTAAACGTTTGTTAACAAACGTTTAATACGAATTAAATATTTAATACGCCTGGGATTAAAAACAACAGTAACCATTTTTTGCATTGCTATATACTAAGTTGCATTAATGATTTGATTATCAATAGTTACCTGGTAAATATCCTTTTCAATCATGGGCGATCCCTCTGATCCTTCGAATCCCTAGTCAGAGAAGTAGAGATCGTTAAGGAAAGGTTGATACCCCGCATGAAGAAAGCAAAACTGCTAGTTGTATTTTGGTAAGTGTGCATGCGAGTATATTTCGACCTTATAACACATGTGAAGTAAAACGTACAGTGAAATGAAAGGTCTACTATCTTGATGACGATTCTCACTACAATCATTTATACTCCAAAAGTGTATGTTAAAGTACCCGCAAGAGGTTAAGCTGTTGTACTGTGTTTACAAGATTGACTGAACTGATTATTCGTTTGATACAATATGCTTCTTTTGTTATCAAATGATTCCACTGCAAACATCTGTTCTCGGAATAAATCTCAAGGAAGGAATTGAGTATCGACCAAGACCTCTTTCCCTTGACTTCTAAGTAAATTGCTTTGGAATTTGATTACAGAAAATGTAACCGAATAAATGAAGGGGTTTTTGAGCTTTATGTAATGATGGCGTCCTTTTTTTTTGAGGAATTTCTCAACTTTTAGGAAGCACGTTGCTGACTAAATTACTTCATATAACAGGTAAAAGCCTGTTGATGCAACTGCTTCTTCCAGATACTGTGATCTTTGCAATGACATAAATCGGACGTTAACATTAAAATAATGACCGTATACTTCATTTGAATTGTGCAAAGAAATGTTTGTAAATTTAGCCTACAGAAGATACGCGTGGATGTTTGACAGACGACGAGGTAGATACCCCACTTAACAATGACTTAACGAGGCAAGAACGCTGGATATAACCTTTTATCTCACAACGTAAACAATCTGATCAGCCGGGCAACAAACAGAAATCTAATATTTGACTAGATTTGGGTCATCAAAGAGTCATCTCTACACATTTCTACTTAATTGAAGTAATATATACGATATGATCTCAGGTCGATAATTGATTGATCAGTTCTATCAGAATTGATCAGACCCTCTTTAGATTGTAATTATGGGAGTTACCCAATGCCTAACTAATGAAGCATAAATTTCTATTGATATTTTTTGCAAAGCTAAATTTATAGAAATAATAATTATTCTCTAACACTTTGTTATAAGAAATGATTTTTGAATAAGCAGTTGTCGTTTAAACATGTAAACATTTGTGAAGGATTACCTTTAGACTAGCATTAGTCGGTGCAGTACTCACATGATGTGTTTAGATGTAAACATAGTCACGAAGTACGTTATTCAAGAATTGTTTGCTCTATCTCCAAAAACGGGCTGCGGCTCAAATATAGGTAGAGCTGGAAATTTCTTTTTCAAAGTAGACAGTTTTTTATATAGAAATGATATTTATTTCCCTAAATAGTGTAAGCATCTATCAGTCCTGTAAGTGAATCAATATACTCTATGAAGTATAACCCTTTCCACAAAGCAATGGAAACAGAATTGCATATCTTGAAGAAAATATCAAACCGAAAGTGTTACAACATAGGATCTGAACCATTTTTCTACTTACTTCGTTCAACAATTTAATTAGCCTGGGATTAAAAGACAGTAACCATATTTTGAATTGCTATATATTACGTTGCTCTAATGATTTGATTATCAATGTTTACCCCGTAAATATCCTTTTCAACTATGGACGATCCCTCAGATGCTTCGAATTCCTAGTCAGAGAAGTAGAGATCGATAAGGAAAGGTTAATACCCCGCATGAAGAAAGCAAAACTGCTAAGTGTATTTTGGTAAGTGTGCATGCGAGTATATTTCGACCTTATAACACATGTTAATGTAAAACGTACAGTTAAATAAAAGGCCTACCAGCCTGATGACGATTTTCACTGCAATCACGTATACTCCAAAAGTGTATGTTAAAGTACCCGCAAGAGGTTAATCTGTTGTACTGTGTTTACAAGATTAAATGAAGACGTCTTTGAGCTTTAGGAAAAGTTGGAGTCGCTCCTTTGAGCAAATTCGTAAGTTTCAGAAGGTTCTTTGCCGACTAAATTATTTCTCATCAAAAGGAGAAAAGCTATTAATACAACTTTATCTTCCAGACAATGTGATCTTTGCAATTCCATAAAACGAAAGATTCATTGCACGATAACATTGGAATAAGGGTCATATAGCCCATTTGAATTTTGTGGATAAATGTATCCTGTAGAAGATAAGCGTGGGTAATAGACAGACGTAAGGTAGTAACACAACTTAACAATGCAAGCGCGCTAGATATAACTTATCTCACAATGTAAACAATTTCATCAGCTGGTCCACAAACAAAACCTTAAAGTTGACTAAATTTGGTTCACAAATGAATCAGTTCTACACTTTTCTAACCAAGTCTAGTCAAAGACGATTTCGGGTCGATGCTTGATTAATCAGATTCGATCAGAATTGACCAGACCTTCCTTAGCATGACATTATATGATCTACCCAATGCCTAATTATTCCTGGAACAGTCTTTTTTGAATGGTTTGCTCATGTTGCACTTTGGTATAAAAATTGATGTCCGAGTAAGTTATAGACATTTCAAAGTCTTAAACGCGGTGAAGGATAACCATAAGATTAGCATTAAGGGCTGGTCACACTACAGCGATTTTCTATCCGATCATCCAAATTTTTCTAAATCGGACCAACAGTTTTTTTTTATTCAAACTATGTTTTAAGGATGATCACACTATATCGATAACTAAACCTAGCTTGTCTCACGATAAAGTGTTCTGCTACCATTATATAACTTATACCACTCAACAGGGAAGTATTTGCACACGTGTCCGATAAACGCTGTCTACCGATGTGACGTCACAAAATAATTAGTTTACATTTCGTTTTCGTATTCCTTTGATACAAATCCCCCATTAACACGGGTTGGCAAAGTTTTGGCTCTTTCTGACCAGGTATGAAGAAGATTTTAACTAAAACTCACAAAAATCGAACCGTAATCCTATCTAAAAATCGCTCAAGTGTGACCTGCGCTTTAGTGGGTGTATTACCCACTTTGTCTGTTAACAGGTAAACTTGGGCACGAGGTACGTTCTCCGAGGATGGCGCATTCGATCTCTAGAAATAAGTTGCCAATCAAAGACAGGCAGCGCGTGAATTGCTCAAAGTGACTAGATGGAAAGTGTAACTTTCTTTCGTTCATATCGTAAGTGTTCGTCGTTCCCCTTACTTGAATTAATTTACTGTATGGTATAATATTTAATATGCAATAGACGTACATTGCATATTTGTAACGAATTATCAAGACTAAGTTAAGTGTGTTTCAACATAGGACCTAACCATTGTTCCTACCAGCTTCCAAATTTCCTAAGCCTAATTCTATTCAAGCTCAGCATATCATGTACTTTAAACTGCCGAAGATGGAATCTGGTATCAGATTTGAGTATTTGTTTTATGGCAAATAATCTGGATACCCTATCATAGCTTTTAGCTACATGATAACTTTTCTTAGCAAAAGACAAGTATGAATTAAAGATTAAATAAGCTTTCGAATGAAAACTAAGGTAACCATTTTTTTTTTTTTGCATTGATTTGAGACAAATTTTACTAATGGTTTGATTATCAATGTTTACCAATGTTTTAATCAATATCTAGTTCACTTACCGACGAATAATCTGAACTTGACTCTTCCACTTGTGGATGCCACTTGTTAAAATACTGCTGAAGTGTAAATTAGGAAATGTGCTGTAAATAAGTTATTTGAACATTATGTCAAACATACAGTTGAATAAAAGGTCATTACGAGATATGGAAGACTAAATATCCACCCGGATTAAAAGCGTATGTGGAAATTTCGTCGTCAATTCATCATGTACCTGGGACATTTTCCTCCCCCTTGTTCATTTCTTTGAAACCACACTTTATAAATTTTGTCGGTTATGGATCAAAATGATCCAACCCAGATAATTTATATCCAGATCTTACCAAATGAATGATCCGGTTTCTAGGTCAGTGCCTCTGTGATCCAGATGTTTTTAGGGTGTGTGACATCTACTCTTGTAGCTAGCATATACATGTTAGGCCTATTACCTTTCATTATGAAACAAGTAGAAAAACCAAATAAATACACCTTCCTCGTACGTTGATGTTTTCTATGAGACGTAATCAAGAAAAGGTTAGGAAAACAAAGTAGTACAACCTCAATTTGAAAGGTTTAAAGATTGATTTGCCCCCCCCCCGCCTCCCAGAAAAAAAAACACTTAAAACGGGTGGTTTGAATCTTAAGTAAGACCTATAAGTTACACAAGCTTGCTTTTATTAGAAGTCTGGCTAAGAGAGTTTTGCAATGAAAACTTATGTACCTCGGTCAACGAATATAGGGAAACCACCTTTTGCCAAAAATTGGTAGACCTTTTTTTTTTTTTTTTGCTCTCTGAACTTGGCTATGTTCTTCGATATTAAAAATGTTGGAATGATTCAATATTCTCTGGCATGGATGCTGTACTTCGATTTTCCCACTAAGTGAAGGTGGTATGAAAGAATCTTTATATTCATACAGAGTTGTCAACCTTAACACTAATCTGCCCAAACGCTAATGTCTAGTCAAATATTGATGATAAATTTGTAAATTTGCATACTTTTGTTTATTTTCTTCTGCAAACAGCGTGGTATTAAGTTGGAGATTAAACTACCAACTGTTGTGATAAATTTTGAGACTTTGCGTTTAAGTTTCTTTAACAGATTAGCAAAAACAGTTTTTGAATCTTTCACAGGCTGGCGAAATGCAGACTGGTATACCAGGAGGTGCAGGGGGTTTGACGAAGCTGCCCGCTGATGACAATGGCTCTCTCCGGCTGGTACATTAAAGTCATAAATATTTGGGGTTTCAATATATTTCAGCGTCTGAATGAGGATTTCTAAATATCTTGTGAATCAACGGAGATTTTTTCAGGCGTTATTAGAGAAGATATTACCTACTTTTGTTGTATAGCCACTCTTTTCTACGTTGACCGTTTCAGTAGTGTGTATCTTTTCAGATCGGCTAATGTTAGTGAGATGGTAGTTAGCAGATGTGATAATAAACTTTGCGACAAGTGCATTTATTGTCACGCCAGTATTAAAAACATAACCCCAAGGTTTCTCACAGGATCGGTTTAAGCAGGAACCGCGACCCCGGCAACAGTTACTAAGGGAAGACTAAACTTAGCCAATTGTTCTAGAAAACCAAACACTATAACCTAGGTTTTATCAGCATTTAGTTTAAGAACATTTTAAGTCATCCAAGATTGTACATTTGAAACTGAGGCTTCAAGTTTTGAAGCCGTCTGTCACACGCCCTCTTTAGATGTATATGACACACTGAAACATAGACTGGTATGCAATCTGCCTTAATGAGAATATTTAGTTCATACCCACGAGCAAGCTTTCCAAGCGGCAAAATGTAAATAGCGAATAGCAAGGGACTTACAACCGCACCCCATAATTCATGACCATTATAAAGGCAATAATACATTTTTCTGACCAAATACTTCCACCAAAAATAGAGGTGCATCTTCAACCTCTTTAGAGATCCGGCACCAGTAGAGAATCTTAGAGTAATCTTATGTCATGAGAAAGTTATTCGGTAAAATTGGTAGAATGTGTTTGTCGTTATACATATTTCTGTATTATGGATGTCATGGCCCCCTGTGGGATGGGGGTTGTAGAATATGCTCACGGTATTCCCCGCCTGTCGTACGAAACGACTAAAGGGGAGGACTTGCACTGTATTTGAACAATATTTGACACCAAACTTGAACCGTATTTATCTAGTTGACACTATGTAATACATTTGTGTTGGTGTGTCGTTAAATTTTATCTAAGTAACTAACCAAATTACGGATGCCATGTCATAGCCAAAATACCACCCAATAATGAGAATTTCTAAGCAAATAATTATTTGAAAGATTTGCCATAGTAACCATAATTTTAATTTAAACTACCTTGCCATCCCTCCATTTAAACCACAAACCCTTCGTTTACATTCAACCAAACAAATCACTAAATAATGTGTTTTTGCAATATATGACCAGTTCAAAAATTTCCAAACCAAAGCACAATTTTGCATCTAAGCCATCTTAAATAAACCCCTCCCCTTAAAACTCTTCCATAGGACGTCATCTGTAGAAAGTGACAAAGGAAGAATTCTCCCAGTGCAAACTGTCAAAGGTACGCATATGAACGATTCAAACCGACTTTCTGGGTTTATCTGTAGTAGGTGTACGGTACTGTGAGCCCCCAATTACTAACCTCTGCCCTCACCACGGTGGGGGTCCTTTGCATAACGGATGATGATAGCTCCCCAGAGTTTAAACATATCGCAGAGATTGATACGTAAACTGGAAATCATCGATACTGCACTTTTAATCTAATTCGAAGTACTAATTTTCTAAGGCACTTTTCGACGATTTCTAAATACCCTTCAAGATCAAATGACCCTATGGAGTCTTGGTGGAGACTTGGTTTTGAGGTTACCTTCTACTAAAAATGTGTTATCGTCCCGGTGCAGAAAGCCTGCTGTTAGACCTCCCCCCACACCTAACAGAAACGCCCTTGCCAAACCATCATTACTACATTTTTGTCACTCAGTGAACTCAACTGTTAACTTCACTCACAAGAGAATAATACAACAAGGCACCCCAACAAGAATTTAGAATCATTGATATAAAACGTTATTGTGTATTCCCTGCATTGATTATGATATAAATATTATCACCTTCTAGTCACTCGATGCCTTATGACCTAACGTTGTTCAAATCAAAGCTTGCGTAGACTTCTTAAATATTATCTGTAGTTCCTTGGTCTCTGGCTTACTTTACATCTGTTGCAGTTTCGTAAATACTGAACTAAACTTTGATATGCTCTGATCACAATAGTTACTTCTGACTTTAAAGACACATTTAAAACTCTGCCAACTTTGGCATTGCTCTTAATAATTGTTTCAGAAATATTTAGCAGTAAGGTTATTACATAAAATATCTAATTAAGTTTCATATTTGGTAAAGATAACTTCGTGGCTAGTGTGCCCATCCAAAACATAGGATGAAAATAGAAAAATTAATCCAACTTGGCCTTAAGTAGATTCCCAATTTCAAATTTAATTACAGTTTATCGCTTCAAATAAACAATTAAGAATATCCTCGTGCTCATCCTTCCAGTTCTTATATGAAGTCAATTATTGACATCTTCTTGTCACTCTCAAAATGGCTACCAGAAATTAACTTGAATATCCCTTTAGTAGCGCTTTGGATATTTACTGACAAACATGTACCCAAAAGTATGTTGTCTCTTGTATGTGGATTGCAACTGCTTCAAACTGATTTCAAAAACTTACGGGATAGGATCTGCGGTAGAGTGACGGTCGATAGTAGTTTCTTCTGTATCGTGGACGAGCGTGCACCGAACCAACAACTAGGATACTCAGCATTATCACAAAAGGCAAATACATGGTGGCTGAAGTTACGGACTCACTGAAGGTCACGATGATTTACTTGATCTTCTTCTCGTAGTGCCAGTTCAAGCTTCAACGGTGTTGTGTCTGACAACCTGATGTGTGAATCAGTTTCCTAATGAAGAAGACTTTTACGGAGTATGTTTCAGCAATCTGCCTTGATTTTCGGTGCAAATATCGAGCTACCCATTCTGAAAGACATATGAACCTATCAATTAATCTGTTGATATTATACTAATATAAATAGTCCCACCCTTTGAATTGATATACTACTCTACTATCCCAACTCTATCCCCTTCAATAAAGTGTCAGTGACGCATTTTATGAAGCTCCGAACATTAAAACGTTTTGTAAACACCATGTGCGTCAACTGTACATTATACAGGTAGCAACCGTGGTTTTTCGATTGAATCACGAAATTTTATCGTTGCATTTTATTGCGGTCATGTATATGAAATGCCATAATTAGAAAAGCTTCATGATAACTGTTTGGATGACACCATAACTGTTCTATATATAGCTTTTTCAGAGAAAAAGAATATTTTAAATAGTTTACACAAGTTGGCCTGCTCCACCTTTGTCTCTATTCCATACGGATGTTGTGTCTCTTGTGTACTCAGTAATCATGGTAAACACAGGATGGTTTAGGTTCACGTTCGTATTTATTCAGGCTCCCTCGCAGCTCCGTCGTAAAGTGGTGGCGCTCTACACAAATACATAACACCTCCCCTTCTAAAAACAAAAAAACTGAATAGTCCTAAAGTAAACAATCACACATATGCTAAGCACAAAAGTTACAGAAAACTTTCTTTTAAATTGAAACTGTCAACGACGTTCGATAATTCTATTAAACCTTTCGCTTGCGATTAACCTTGGTTATCGTGTCGGCATATTTCCGATACAACTTATAAGGTTTTCAAAATAATACGAAGTAGATTGTTCTTTTTGCATCAAATTTAACATCCCAACGGAGATATCAACATGTTGCATTACACCCAAACTTGTTAACAACATCAAGAGTACTTCAACGAACTGTTTGTCTATGAAAAAATTAAACTTAATAAAGCTAAACATCTTTTAACAGCGAGCTACTTTTCTAAAGAAAAAAGAACTTTTAAACATGTACAATAAAACAAGTGCAGTTACTTGCATATCGCGTACAAGTCCGTTAGGGAAATGTTACATGCTACCCCGGGCTTTGATATGAAAGCCCGGGTGATCCAACTTGTTTCCTTTCAAGCATGCTAATTGATTTGCTTGCTTGGCCGGCGACTTGGCTGCTCAAGTTTCTTTGGGTAACGCTATTAATAACATGCAGTGCCAATTTAACAATGACTGCAGTCAGAGCTGGTGCTAGTGGTCCCCGTGTCCTTCTCCACTGAAGAAGTCAAGCGAATAATCGGCTAATTAGCCATGCCCAAGATTGTTGATCACAGAGATTATGTTCGGTGATTGACATGGAGAGGTTGGTCCTCAGACTCTAACCCAGTTGTTCACCTAGTGCCCAACTCAAATTCTCCTCCCGCTAAATACTTGGAAAGTCTCGAGGTTCTCCCAGATCTGGTTCGAATAGGAATTGGAATTCTGGGGTTTGGGGTTGGGCGGGTGATCGAGTTGTTCTAGGGATCTGTGATGGAAATAAAAATTTGTTGAAATGAATTAGGAGGTTTATTGAGGGGCAACCTTTGTGGTGTTTTAGGGTTACTGGAAACTGCCTCTAGACAACCTTCAAGCCCATCATCTGGAGGTTCTTTCTGGAAGATGTTCTGTTCATTTGTTTTAAGTATGTCCCTTCTGTTCCTCCTCCAGATTTTCCCTTGTTCTGTCTCCAGATTGTACGATCTTGGCTGTCTATTAGGAAATAATAGTCTCGCTGGCTTCCACTGCTTTCCAACCCTCACTCTGATGGTGTCCTGCTGTTGCAGCGGTTTCAGATGTATTGTTTTCTGGTCGAAGTAATGTCTGGCCTTATTCTGTCGTTTCTCGATATCTTGTTGGATCTTCTGTGGAGCTATGACTACTGGCTCTAGTAGTTTCTGTACAGTGGGAAGTTTGGTTGCTGTTCTTCTTGCCATCAGGCGTTGTGCAGAAGAGCCGGTATCTTCGCTTGGTGTATTACGGAGTTGCAGAAGTCCGTAAAAAATTTACTCGGTTTCCTCCACATTTCTCCCACATTCGTCTCACTATCTGGTTGCATCTTTCCACTTTTCCATTGGCTTGATGATGATAGGGACTTGTTGTGATATGTTCAAATTGCCACTCTCTGCTGAACTTGAAAAATGCATGACTACAAAACTGAGGTCCATTGCCTGTAATAAACTTTTCTGGTTTTCCATGGACTGAAAAAGCTTTGCCAGTTCTTCTATTATGGTTTGACTGTTGGTTAGTTCCTTCACACTGGAGTAGATCTGCTGCTACAGTTTGCCACGGGCGAGCCGGAATTTCACTAGGTCTCAGTACTTGATTGGGTTGTTGGTTTCTTCTTTCTTGGCAATCTGGACATCTAGTCACGATCTCTTCTATCTGGCTATTCATACATGGCCAATGCATTACGTTCCTTGCAAGCTGTTTACATTTTACCATTCCAAGATGGCTTTCATGTATAACCTTTAGGATATGTGACCTCATGCCTTTTGGAACTATTACTCTATCACCTTTGAATAAAATCCCATTAATTTCTGTGATCTCATCCCGTGAATCCCAGTATTGTCTGATATCTGCATGAACTTGCATGCGTGCCATGGGCCATCCTTTCCATACGACATCTTTCAACTTCTGCAGCACCGGATCCATGTTTGTTTCTTCTAAAAGTTCTGCTTGTCGTTCCTCACTAAAGTCATTTACCCTCCTGACCTCTATGGCATATGCTCTCACATAGCTGTCTTCTGCCATCAACTTCTCTTCGGTGCTTGGTAGAAATGCCCGGCTGAGAGCATCGGCGACGGGTATGTCTTTACCTGACTTCCCGATTAATTTGAAATCGTATAGTGTTGTAGCGTCATCCTCATCTTTTGTAGTCTCAGCCCAGGTAACACACCTGATCTAGCCCTGATTGGGATTTTTTCGGTTTGTTTGGGCTGAGTTGGGCTGTGCGTTTGTTTCAAGTTGGGCCCCAAGTGGGCTGCCCTAATTTCTTTTTTCTCCAATTTCATGTATGACAGATTCACTTTTAAAATAAGTAAATTTTTCCAATTTTTGAATTAAAACAATGACATAAATGACGTGTTTCAAAGAGTGGTGACGAAAATTTTCCTCTTCTGGGCCCAGTCAGGTTCTAATTGGGTCAGTGACGTGAATTTTGAGGGCGCCAGCATCACCAAGACGAATTTTAAATTTCAGTTTGTCAATTACAATGTTGGCCAGTTGTCTATGCACAAAGCACTGTTGGGTTGAATCTTACAAAAGAGGCAATCTTGCAAGTGACCAATATAGAAGCAAATACGCTCTTCTCAAGATAATCCGACATCTTCAAGGTGAGGTTTAGTGTAATTTTGTGTGAGTAACATTGATATTTTGATGAGTTTTTCCTTAGACTGAGTAGCTTGTACGTACAGAACTTTAGGGTGTTCACTCTTGTCACTAACACATTTTTCTTTTCAAAACAATATATATTTTAACCTAGGAGCTAGAAGATGTTGTTTGGTTGCTTTCACTTTCAGGTATTATATTTATTGAATGTGATGCTTTATATATAAAGCCTAACTTAGGCCTAGATTAGTTTCACTTCAGGCAAGCCTAGGGAGTAGGCCTAGGCCTAGGCATGGAGGAGTTTAGTGTCACTGTCAGTGGTACTGTACAGTTTAGGCCTACTGTGATTACGCTTACCAGTTGAAACGACCCTTTAACAAAACGTCCCCGCCATTGGTCAAAACGTCCCCGTGCCAAAACGTCCCCGTATCAAAACAATGAATCGTTGTAAGTTTCATGACACTTTTTTAACTACTCTATTTGATCACTTTGTGCAGTATTTTTTATTAACTTTAGTAGTGTAGTTTTCTATTTATTCAAGGAAAATGAAATATTAGCCTATACAATTTACAGAACTACAAATTAAGTTACATGTAACAGTATAGCCAACATGCTTTACGGTTACTACGTAGCCTACGGTTGCAAGTTGAGCGCGACGCTAAGTTTTCTCTTGTCATAATATTACTCTTAATTCTGAAAACCAAAAACCATAACTGATTTCTTAATAACGGCAACAAATCAATTACAATTAAATATTTCTTTCCGAAAACTTTTAAGAAGCTTTAAAAGTTTAAGTACTGTAAAACATTACGTATCATTCATATGCGGGGACGTTTTTGCATTACATATATAATACCACAGGGACATTTTGGTAAAAAGCGGAGACGTTTTGGTAGCTAAAATGCCGGGACGTTTTGGTAAAGGGATTTTTTAACTGGATACTGTAATTACAGTACTGTAGGCCCTAACTTACAGTAGTATACTATACCGTACTGTACACTTTACAGTAGGCCTACTTGGTAGGCTATGCCTATAAATCTAAATGTAGATGTGGCTAAGTTGAGACCATCACCCTATTGTTAAAACAGAAGTTCGACAGGGGTTCCCCACAGAGTATGTTAGGGATCATGCTTACCAGTTAAAATCTTTTACCAAAATGTCCCTGTACCGAAACATCCCCGCTATTGGTCAAAACTTCCCCATGTCAAAACGTCACCACACCAAAACACCCCATTTTGAATTGTTTAAAGGCTAGGCCTAGTTTTGTGATAGTGTTGGTCATGGGCGCCGCCATTTTGTCTATTTTACCCACAATCCCGCGCGTTTTTGTGTACATTGCCAATGGCGAATGGGTTTTGGAAACCCCTTGCAAAAATTGTCGGTCTAATGTAATGGAATTAAATGTATATTCGGGAGGACTGTTGTCATAGCTACAGCAAAGCCACGTCCTAATCGGTGGTTCACCACGCCGTTTTTGAGTTTTGAGTGGTTTTCATTCTTGCTTAACCTTGTTTTTGTTAGGCTGCCAAGCCTATTCAATGTCTTGCATAAGTTTTCCCCCGTTCTGGAGAATTTTCGTTTTCTCCCAAACGGGAGAATCTCCCGGACTGGTCACTGCCTACTTTGCCGCTATTATGCCCTCGGCCTAGGCCACGACCTCTTACGACACCATACACATTAGCTTCACTGGTGCGTAATTTCAAGGTGTCCTTTTTTGTTTAAAAAATTACATTTCTTGATAATTTGTTCAAGGTTAAGATAATCCGTCCTCCCACAATTTTTCTTTCAGCTTTTCGTCCCTGACTCCATTTGATAAGCGTATGCAAATTTGTGACTCCTCCAGAGCCCCAAACTCACAATGAGAAGCAAGTTCCCGTATAGCTGTAATGTAATCACTGAGAGTCTTACTGGGTAATTGGTCTCGTTTGTTAAAACGTGTAACGTATGGTTGAACCAGTTTCTTTGGTTCAAAATATTTATCAAATTTTTGTATGACCTTATGTAGTTTTTTGTCATCTCCAGCTGCAGCGTATGTGAACTTATTTGCTACTTTGATCCATTCTGGTCCCATAGAATACTTCAAGATTCCAACCTTAACCACATCAGATTTTGTTACTTTGTGGCTTGCAATCAAATACAGTTCGAACTGTTCTTTCCAATCTTTCCCATGCTTGTACAATATTTTCCCCAGCCCCCAACCGGGAGCCCAATTTGGGCCTTAACTGGAGGGTTAAAACATTTAGGGGGCTTAAAAACATATTTGTTATTTCTCAGCGTAAGTATATATCTTGACCTTTGTACAGAAAAGACACAGGGCTTAGGCCTGACCAGTAGGCTATGTTGAATAAACACGATGAGCGACGTAACAATAAAAACAAGTGTCCGGGGGAATAGGCCTAGCTGTTCCGTGTAGTATACAGTATAATAGCGATTACATTTTGGTTAGGCTAGACTCGAATATCGAACGTAAACAATGTTCTTTACAACTTAATACGTAGCAAATTTCACGAGTTCTCGATGCATCCTTCTTTAATTTAGACTCTCTTGTTTGTCAAACTTTGTAATCCGTACTTCTGACACCATGTTGTGTCTTTTGTGTCCTCAGTAATCATGATAAACACAGGATGGTTTAGGTTCACGTTCGTAATTATTTAGGCTCTCTCGTAGCTCCGTCGTTAAGTGGTGGCGCTCTACACAAATATATGATAACGCGAAAAAATTCTGGGCTCGTCCCCAGCTTATTTGTTCAGCTGTGTTTAAAAAATTAGTAGCTACACACCAAAGGAGTATTTTATGCAAAAATGACTAACTTTAAAACTTCTTGTTCTCCCACCCAGAACAGTTGAGTGTAATACAAGCATCAGATTTTTTGCCTTAACTTTTACATATATGTTTTTGAAAACTTGAAAAAATTGGCTCGTAAGGAATGAAATACTATACATTTGTTATCCCTTGCCGAAGGAAAAAGAAATCTTTGCAACCCAGCAAACACGAAACGTTTTTAAAACGTGAAAATTTGTGTTATAAAACGTACAACTTTTAAAATCGTTTTGTGCTAGCAGGGAATCACAGGGGCGATAGGATTGAGTATGTATGTGTGTTTGTGACGCTGGACTTGTAAACACGATATCTCAAGATAGCAATGATGGACAACTTTTCATACCTTGGATATAGAATTATCATATAAAGGGGAAGATTGCTACTACTTTGCTGGAGGTTAAAGGTCATGTGAGGTGACCAGAGATCAAAACCCGAAAACTTTGTAAACACGATATATCTAGGTAGGAAGCATGGATGTTTTTCATACTTGGCATTTGGATGCGTTATTGTCAAAACATGGATCCTATTAATTTGGTAAAGGTCAAAGGTTATCTGAGGTCACCGGAGGTAAAAAACGAAATTATTAAAAACTGCTTGAAAACACGGTATCTCAAGATCGCAGTTATGGACAGTCTTCGTACTTGGTACATAACTTGTATCATGTTGAAATTAAGAACTCGATTGTTTTCAGTGGATATCAAAGGTCATTTGAGGTCATCAGATGTCAAAAACCGACAACCTTGAAAAGACACGATATTACAGGACAGATGAGATGAGATGAATCCTTTTTATACTTGGTATATAGATGTGCTACTTTAAGAGAGGTTAGGTATGCCCTTCCAAATTGCCACCAGACAGACGATATTAGAGTTACTTAGTTTCATCAGTTGCTAGTGACTACATCAGTGACTTCAAGAAAAATGATCTAGACCCTTTACCAATTAGCAATAACAAAGGATTCGAATAGAGTTTTTGTATTTCTCCCTCCTATTAATTGCGGTTTACTGTGAACAAGAACGACGCATAAAACACTTTAGACCTTAATCCTTTTCAATTGCTATTCAGAAAAGGGTCTTTTTGGAAGATTCTTTTCCTAAAGACTCAAAGTATCATTACCCAACTCAGGGTTCTCCACCTGTCTGTTTTCTGTCCGGGGGCTCTTGTGATCGCCGTCCTGGGGGAGGGGTCTAAGTGGAGGGGGTTTCCCCCTCTCCTCTGGGTAAGTTTTAACGATTTAGGAGGGCTTAGATCGCAAATGGTGCAATCTACGGCATTGTTCTTAGCCTTCCCTGTGTGTTTAAATCTGGACATTTTGTGGTCATTCTTATTGCAAATTACATTTTCTAAATATCTTTGACTTTACATCTAGATCTGAAGCTTTAGTTTCCGCTTTGACGAATTAAATAATGAAGTTCACTTTAATGGGAATTTCGGGTGAAAATCGGGAAACCTAGGGGACAGTTCAATTGAATGGTTTCGTTTAGTGTATGAGTTTGATGGTAAAGGATTCCTACTGTGGAAACATATGAAAGAAATGCAGTAAATGCATAATGAATGATATAAGAGCTCAGGTGCAAGTGAGCTGGGTTTGCATCTCCGATGTTTTATTATACATTGCTCGTCATGAGTATTTGAAATCAAATATAAAAGACAGTCAAATGACTAAGTTGTGGTGTTTGTAATTGAGTGTACAGACAACTTCATGACCGGGTGGGTCAATTTTCTGTGCGGGCCGCAAAGTTTCGTTCGGGCGCTAAAGTAGTGTGGCAGATTTTGTGCGGGCGGAGCCCGCGGAGCCCCCGGACAAAACAGCTTGTGGAGAACACTGTATGTATATATATATATATATATATATATATATATATATATATATATATATATATATATGAGGATTTTAAGATTGGGTGAAGTGAGGCCGGTACGTTGGGATCCTTTGTCCGATGGTGGTGTATTTTGATTGGCCTTTCACGACTTCCACGGAAACAATAAATAAGGCAAGTGAAACAACTTCAACGATTTATTCACAGTGAAAAAACGACTTCCGATGATTTGAAACATTGCACATGGTAAAATGGCATTAAATTATCAAGTGAACAGTATAGTTGAAGAAACTTGTCAGCAGTCGTTGGCAAACTTAACTTCAGAGGTGCCTTTTAACACTAGTTGTATAGCTCAAGGGCGTTAGCCTTTTAGTAACTGTCAGTGTACCTTCCTCCAGGTGTGTACAAAGACTATCAGTCCCAGTCTAAATATGAAACTCAACCTGACTGTGAATGTGTGCTTTCTACTGGTGTAACCGTATTTAATGATCTCCTTTATAACAGACTTTAAAATAATTACCTCATCAGCCACATCAAGATGAGATTAAGGCCAACAACAACAGTTAAAGTGGTCTAAATATATAATCTCGACCATTAGACATATAACTCAGATACAACTCTTACACAATAAAACGATTTATATAGTTTGAAAAGGCCTAAAATACAGGGATCTGCGAGCTCCAAAAAACCCTAGGCCCTCCACACGCTGACTTCTGCAAAGCTATACAACTGACAAGGCTATAACGCGCCATGGAAAGAAAAGGGCTTTGCCACTTCCTAAATTGTATAAGGAGAACCTATGGTATCCTAAACAAGTACACTGACTTTTTTTACCTCAAATAAGTGTCATTACGCACAAACGTCGAGTAAACTTCCAAATAACTCATTTTCTGTGGTATCTTTATTCAAATCTTGTTTGATTAAACGATGCTATCATCATACTTAAACACCTGTCGAGTAATTTAAACCCACTCCTGAGGGTATGAACACCTCGGTGAGATTCTGTACTCGTCAGCTGATAAATCTCCTCAGCTTTATTTAGAATCACTCAAACTGCGTAATGCACGTATTTTGATGGGAAAAAGTAAAACTCGGAACGGAGTTATTTTTACTCAAATTTGTGTACATTTATGATCCACCAAGCAAAACCAAACATCGACTGAGTAATATTACACAAAGATGCATTCATTTACGCGAACATGCGTATATGAGCAGTGCTCGCTGTCTTTCAAGTGACCAACAAGACTGCTGCAAACGAAGGTAAATATCGTTCCAAGCTGAACATTTTCGTCATTTTTCCATTTCATATTGACGAAAATAAAAAGCTGAATACTTATTTTGGTCGAATAATTAAAATAACCTCTTCATGGTGCCCCTAAAGTGTTAATATGTGAAACATTTTGCACACTTGGAGTGCCTTTATTCTACGATTGTCATTGCTATTAAGATAACCTATCGCACTCCTAACGTTAGGCATAACGTAAGCTTCATAGCCCATCGCTAACCTTCCTTTAGGCTAGGCGTACCTACAGTGCATAACAGTTCTTGCACAGAGGGCAAATGTACATGGTTGTATGCGGTAAAATAGTCCAGTATGCACCATTCAAAGTGTTTAAATAATAAGTTGCAGAAGTTTTGTACAACATTACGTGACAACACAGGCCAGGGCAGTGTGAAGCTGGAGACGGAATTTTACTGGACTTCAGCTTGAGAATCGGTCAACGCCTACACTGGTAAAAAAAAAACAACAAATTTGAACAACATTGTATGGAGGCCTTAAAATTAAAAACCTTTGGCTAAAAATACTAAAAAAAAAACGCGAGTAAAGCTCTCCCCTATAGTATGCACCATTTGCTTAAGTTTACGCTGTTATGGAAAGCATATTTACTCATCGAAAGATTTGATTACTCAGTACGTGTTTAATTTTAACCAAAGGTGAATGAAATAAGCGACAAGTGAATACTGTAGCGGACAAATGACGAAAACGTACGGAGTATTCAAAGCTTTCGATGAGTAAACACACTCACCATAGCAGAGTAAACTTATGCAAATGGTGAATACTACAGCGGACAGCTTTACTCGCTTTTTTGCGTATTTCAAGCCAGTGATAGGCAAAACCAGTTATATGGAAAACAGCCACATGCTAGCCATGATAGAGACAAAAGATGAGTCCCGATGACAGACCGTGTGGGTAAAACAAGAGGGAGATGAACGCCACATCAGAATCATTGCTTTGGTGGATTGAAACAAAATTAAATATTCTCATGAGGACGTCAAACCAGTGAGGAGTGATCACACAGGTATGTCTTTGAACCAGATATCACAAAAGGATTACAGCAATTTGCATAAATCCGACATTAAACGTTGCATCTGCTACTACAAAGCAATGAAAATAAAATTTAGAGTTGGAACTCCCGGAATCAATTTGCGTCACTAAACGTAAATGCAACTAAATTATCGAGCAGTACAGAATGTGATGTCCTATGTCAGAGAAAAATTACTGCGTCCACGGACAAAAGATCTGTTTCCAAAAGTAATTCGTTTCCAGTGAGAACGTATGTTGACCTAACACATACCATAGTTTCTTGACCCCTCTTTTGCCTAACTTTCAACCCCATAAACCCTCTTTATTTAACGGTAAAATCCGTCAGTTACCACATTTTGGGATTTTATTTTGAAAAAGTAAAGTAAGATAATGATTAAATTAATGTACATGCAACACATATCAGTTAAATGTTGCGATTTGACATATTAGTACCACAGTAAACTTATTCCCATATGTTTGCGTCTAACGACTGATCAGTTGCCAGTCAAGCTGTTTTGGTTTGTTCGGAAATACAAATGTTTTCTTTTGATGTTACAATCTCGAGTTACCCTTAAATTATGTTGAGGTCTTGAGGTTTTATTTGCATCTCAAACACTTTTTTGTCACCATCTTTTACAAGTCAATGTTTTACCTTTGTAATTTATTTCATAGAAACTTCTGCCTCTGGACAAGCTTTCCCGCCGTAGTGGACGTATCCGAACGACAGAGAAAGAAACTGGTGAGGTTCTTTACTACTCGTCAATTCGTGAGAATAAAAACTTAAGGAAAATTTTCTTAAAATGAACATACTATGATAACGTTACAACACTTTGGTTAAAAGTGCGACGTGTCCGTATTACGGAAAATCTCAATGTCCATAATGTCCTTGCCACAGCTTAATGGTGGCAAACATACATTGGGGCATTTAGTGATAATTTATTACAATCCAATAATTCATACTTAACGTAAATGCTCTTAATTTTGCAATGTTTATTACTATTATTACTTCTTGTTTCCTTCTAAAGAAATGTGATGACAAAGTACCATGCACCATGTAACTAACATCTCCACTTTTTTTCAAAATGTGTTTTTTAACAAAGGTCGGCAGGTCTGCGAGACTGCAAGAAATTACGTTCACAGTGTTCTGTTGTCATTTAAATTTACGACTTCTTCTTTCTTTGTGCAGAAGTAAAGTACGGACCAGATCAGAGATGTGGGCCAGACTTTCCTGCTCCTGTCGGTGAAAATGCTGGATGCATTAGGGAGGGAAATTACCCATGCCGCTCCAGTTTTGGCTGGTGTGGAAATACCGACGAGCATTGCAAATGTCCAACATGTGTGGATTATCGTATATGTAAGTGAGAGTTTCCTCTACCTTTTAAAGTTTAAGTATTAAATGTATTTTATGTTATTGGGTCCTTTACAAGTCAAATGAGGAAAGTCTCTTTTTTACTATATTTCTAAACGGAAAGGACCCATTAACATAAAATACACATATAAATGAATATGTCTAGAACTACCAAAATACGTGTTTGCCACGGCACCGAAGTCAAAGATCACGTGGCATGTAGTCAGATGTACATTTTCTTGCTATTGGTCGCTGGATCGATTCTCTTCTAACTTGGTGGAAAGGTGCCCAAGGGTAGGAAAATATGTTTGGTACGCCCGGATGTTCTACCAACCGAAGCCAAAGATAACTTGACAGAAGGCCAGATGTACAAATTTTGTTCCAAAAAACTGCTGTTAGTCAGTCGACCAATTTTCTTCAAACTTGGTGGGAAGTTACCCCAGGAAAAGAATTGTCTCACAAATCCTGGACGTAAAAGTCAAAGTTCAGGGTCCAATCTGAGGTAAAAATATTTAAATCTAAGCTTTGCCATTTTTTTTTGGGGGGGGGGGGGTCTGAAGGTTACATGCTGCAAGCACCCTTGTTATTCTGAGGCAGCACTAACGCCGGTCGCGCCCTGACGTCTTGACCTTAGTAGCTCAGCTGCTGAGCACACTAGGCTATAGGCTAGCCTAACTAGCCTAACAGTCCAGCCGGCAGATTGCATTATTTCTGTGACGACTCAGTTTGGTTTTGTAGGAGTTTTATTCCGTATTTCAACAATATTTATGTGTAATTTGTTCTGTTGAGTCAAGATTTTATACCAGTTTACTGTAATTCTATTTGTTGGAGTAATATTTTAGGTGATTTGTTGTTGTTCCACGACCTGACAGATTAAACTACATATTAGACCAAGATCTCAACCCGGCTAGCCCTCAACGATACCACACGCTAACAAACACCCACATATTCGTATTTGTAACAACTTATGTGTATATGTATGTGTGTATATATATATATATATATGTGTGTGTGTGTGTATAGGGGTAAGGGCTAAAAGTGATAAGGGTTCCTTTATAATTTGCTGTCCCGAAGATCAGTTCAAGTAAAATTGTTTATTTCCTCCTATTTTTGGAAATAATCGAAAAAATTAAAAACCGAAAGAACAAAAATTAGATTAAAATTTTACATACTTGTGATTTGGCTAATTTCACTTCAAATTAAGCAGGTGTTCATTGTTCATTCATGCAATCGAAAACTCTATCAGTGACATTTTTACCCGATGTTTGTGCAACGAAAGTTTAAGTGGTAGCGTATCTGGAGCCGGAGGGAAGGTGGGAGTGTCCTTTCCCGGGACTTTGACTTAGAAAGGCAAGGTCAAACTATCTAGCTAGTAAAGTTACGGTGCTAAGAATGATAAAGGAAAGGAAAAGGTAAATTTAACATGAACGAACGTTTCATTGCAAAAGGAAGGAAAACCTTCAAAGGGTACCAATACCTTCATTTTCTCTTTTTTGTCTTGCTCTTACTGTGCCGGCACCATTGCTTATTACAGCTGCTGCTACTCCCTGGTGTCTAGCTCCCTGCCCTGATTTACTGAAAACATTCCAAAACCCCATCACTGGTTTGCGCCTGCAAACAGTTTAGGAGCCATATGCCCCGACACACAGTTCTGCCTTTCCCTCCGGATACTCTTCCAATTGTGTAAGAGTTGAATTGAATAAGATAAAATATGGGATTTTCAACGGCAATCTGTCAAAGCAAGGGTTTGCCTGATTTAAGTTTTGTTCTCAAAGAAGGCAGCCGTCTCAACTGCTCAATATAACCCCCAATTATTCGGAGCGCTTTGCCCGGGACGAAGTTTTGTGGCTTTTAATAATAAATATTTGCTTATATAAAGGGACGCAATCCCACTTTCACGTTACCAGAATTAATCTCTACTCGGTTGTGTCTGTTAGTTCAGCTGTTGTATCTGTTAAAGGTGTAATAAACGAGTCAGCGAGAAGAAGAGGGCTTTCAATTTCGACTGTCAGATGGTATGAGAATTAGTGCTATCCTGATTTTAATGTTCAAATGTTCTCCCATGCGTCATGGAACAAAGCATGTTGCTAAAACAAAATGGCAGCTTCTCAGAAGGGCCGCCAACCCTAGGACCTTATGTGTCGGTCTACTGAATCCCAAACTTCGGATACCGCTGCTAATGTCTGGGTCCTTCTTGCACCGCACGGTTACTGTATAAGCAAGTCTTAGGCGCTTTAGTTCAGTTAAAACCTATTTGTCAACATGGCTCATACCTTCAGTCCGGGTGGATAGCTGTTCTTCGGGACGTAAGAACCTCTTTGTAATTCGACCCCCTTCCTTTAGATAACCCTACAGGCCAGTACTACATTTTGTACCCAAGCCTAAATCGGTTTCGCTTGACCTCAATGTATTCTCCAATGCTACACAAGTTTTCCGAGTGACCACTTGCTGTGAACAACCTTTGCCTGTGTTAGTCTTAACAAGATTCTGTGATGGTACGCCAAATTTATGATCAATTTCTGATTGCTATTCAGTGGCGCAGCCACGGGGGCCTCGGGGGCCTACCCCCCCCCCAACTTCCGCCAGGCCCCCAAAAATTTGAAGGTTATGTGTTAAATGTCTAAATATCACTGACGGATAAGGCCTATCATTTAAATTTCTATCTTTCTAAATTCTCAAACATTTCAAATTGTCAAACTTCCCGATCGAAACAGGTAAGTAAAACTCTCAGGCTATTAGAGGTTCCTATTTCCAACCTTTATCAGGTTTATGCGTCGACGACGGAAGTTTTTTCACAGCTAGAAAAGATTCCTCTGTTTATTATAGGCTGATTCATTATGTAGGCCTGACAATTCTAGACGAAAGCACAAGCTAACAAAAACTAGTCACGGGATAGTCACGGATGCTTGTAAGTGGAATATCTGTACTCTTTGTGTGTTCTTTAAAGAGAACCATTAGGAGTTGATTGTCAATTAAGCAAGCCAATTTCTGGTCGTCTCGGATAACTATAAAACTTTGCCCCTGCATTTCTTACATTTAAAACACATCGCATCTCTTGCATAACTTTAATCCAGGGACGCACATCAGTAACTGTTAATACTAACTTTGTGCTCAAACTAGTACTAGACCTTCTCACAAGTCTGAATGTACTAAACCTCAAAAGCATTACACTGGAAAATTTTCCGTTCGAAACAGTTTTCCTGAGGCTTCTGAAATACTAAAACCCAAGAGCTTTGCTTCTCGCTTCGCATTCGCGGTGCACGTTACGTGTGCACAGTTTGCCCCCTCCCCAAAATGTGAGCTGCTCCCCCCCCCCCCGTTATGAATTTCTAGCTACGCCACTGTTTCTATCATGTTACAACATTCAGCGAAAGACTTTAAGAGGGGGAACCGACGGTTGAATACAACCCAAGGCGTGTTATCTTTGATAGTTGCCAGCCGCCCCACAAATAATTTCCCTAAGGAAATAGATTATCATGCGAGTCCTTAAATATTTCTTGCCTTGCAAATACTAGGGAGTTATTATTTGGAAAGTAACTCCCTGCATGCGCTTAGTGCACGAACCCTGTACGTCGGTTATGTTTTAAAAACTCAACCATCAAAAAGTTCGATATTTCAAATTTTAAATTGGTGTCGCTCTTCTCATTCTCTCTGCTGCTGTCTTTTCATGGCCCATTTTGGGTTACTGCACAGCTTGCTTCACCACCAAACGTCAAAATATCTGTAGAACTTCAGATGAGGTTTCGCATAAACATTCAGCCTATTGAATCCCGATTTGACAGTTGGAAAATCATGATTACTCGCCTGTTATCGACCTTTCAAATTAGGAGGAGGAGGTAATTCTTTTACTAGAAACATTTCTTTGCATAAGATAATTGAACGTTCTTTCCTCTGTGTGGGTGTGTTAAATGAGTTTGTCTCTGAAGGGAAAATTTGATAAAACATCTTGTCTATTATTTGTTTTGAAGAACAGTCTCTACCTATCTTATAACGTAGGTCGAACAGATATTGCGATATAACCCACAAAGGATTTAATAGGCCTATATCCGTTTTCATTAAATATATTTTGCTCTTGGCCACTTTTAAACTAACCAGGAAAGTAAAGTAGTCTAAATAGGCAAAAGTTTCTCAGGATCTGCTATCGGGAGATCTCTTGGAGAAGAATAATGCTCAAGTTTTAAACTTAAGGTTGAGGAACTGGGAACGGACATAATATAGAAAGACCATGTTATTATTTCATTGTCGTCTATATAATAGACCTGTGCATTGACTAAGACAGGACTAAGACTTTTCTGGTTTCCACAAAAGCCCAAATCCGTCTCTAATTGTAATCAGTGTATGGGCTGGTGTTCTCCTACAACTAAATGAAAACTCAAACAAGAAAAAGGAAGCGCTATAAATATGATACACTCAACTTTGTGATATAATCGACTTTACCTTCTGTCAAGATTGTAGATGAAATCAAAAGAATGAATCGTAAATGAATACATCATGAGAAATATTCAAACCAAGGTTAATTGTAGAACACAAAACAGCAAAAACAAACGAATATCATGTTTATCTCATGAAAAACCACCACCGTCTCATTAAAACTGAATTGTTCTATAATTAACATGCAGAATTTAATTGTTTGTCCCTCGTTCATATTTTCTGAGTCAGTGAGCAGTTTGAGTAAATAAATTGTGGGAACCCTCTGTCGGTGGTTATCTGCTGCCATCCTATAGTTTTTGATGACCATGTCACTTTCTTTGCTTTAAAACTACTCCTCTGACTGCGAAACAAAAAGAGCGTGTTGAAAATAGAGAAGAACTAATGGATAAACAGTATCTCCATGTGATTCAAATCTCTTTGTAAAGAATGCTACTTTACGATTTTGTACCCAAATTCTTCAGTATAAAATGCATATCGTAATTATGGGAGTAAATAATGTGAGAGAAGGGGACACTTAAACATCTTTTTAAGTCACCCTGCAGTGGTTTTCATGCTTCTGTTGTTTCCATAAAAAGAAAAATAGCACGTTGAAAGTATAGTCATAAATCACTTGTTGCAATTACTCTTATTTTGGGTTGCTAGTTTTGGTTTATGTACAAAGCATAAGCAGCCTACAGCATTCAAGTTTTCTCTCTGGTTAAATGGCATGAGTTATTTTAAACAATACTGCTTAACTTTTACCAGAGTAGGAGACGTTTCTCGACGGTGCTTTTCTTTGGTCTGCTGAAAGAAAGTGTGTTTTTTTAGCGAAAAATGCACCATTTTTGTCATACAAAGGCTCATAGTAAGTGCCTTTGGTACCCACATCAATGTGTTCACAAGTCAACTTGGGGACAAAGTACATTTTCTAAGGATTGTGTGTTCTATCTTAATTAATAACATATTTCGAAACAGATAGTAAACTGAGTTTGTACGCAGTGTTATTTGAATTTCCTTAATAGTGTACGGGCCCGTCAATCCTCTAAGTGACCTATTTTACTGTTTGATAGTGTGCTTTCCCTAAAGCAATTAGCAAAGTTTGCATACTTAAAACCAAATGTCAGGGCTAAGGTAAGTATAGTACAAGTTTAGTTCTTAACTATTCTTTCTGCTAGTATACCACTTTTGTAAGCCCCAATCTCATCAGGTCCATTTAACTAGCTTATTCTCTTATTCAAGAGGTTCAAGCTGGAATCTGGTAAAGTATTTAAGGATGTCCATTTTCGGCCAAAACTCTGGTTACCCGAAATTAGTTTTTGCTACACAACATTTTGTTTTTTGTGAAAAAGGTCATTATGTAGTTTAAACAAAATAATCCTTACATTAAAGAATACTATAACCACTTTTCCAATTTTTTTAAATTAAGTTGTACATATGTTTTACTTATCAATGTTTACCTCATGAAGATCCTGTTCAGTATTAACGCTTCCACTGTGTCTTCCGATTACTAGTTAGAGAAGTCGAAATCGTTAGTTAAAAAATGAAAATCTGTTATTAAAAAAGTGTTTTTTAAATCACGAAATCTGAATGTAAGTTCATTTACACTGACTGTAGTATATAAATTAACGTAAAACATAAAAGTTCTATAAAAAAACGTCTACACCAGCCTGATTGGGATAAACACCGCAATCAGTGATACTCTGAAATAATATTCGTTTTTAACAATATGCTTTTGTCATTAAATCATTACGTTGTTTACTGTGGTCTGTGTTACCAATGACTGCTAAGATAGGAATGGTATAGCATGGAGCTACTACGAATAGAGAAAAAGCAGATAACTGCTCTCCTCTCTCAAACCTCTATTTTGTAAAGTGTAAATGGCGTCAATATTGGTTGGCAGGTAAGACAGTTAAATACATAAAGACGTCTCTGGGCTATAGCTTCGTTGCTTTGAGCAATTTCTTAAGATTCAGGAGGTGCATTGCAAAAAAACTTATTTCAACATAAACGGAGGAAAAATGTTCATGCTATCGTACCTTCCAGACACTGTAATCTTTGTAATGCAATAAAACGAATAATTCATGGTATTGTAGCATTGAAATAAGAACCACAGCCAGTTTGGATTGTGCGGAGACTTTTTTTTCAAATTTAGGCTTAACAAAATAGGTCTGGATGATTGACAGGCAGTGAGGTGATTATAAAAGTTAACTTAGTTACAAAAGTACGCCGAAAAGGATTTATTGCCTCACATTATAAACAGTCTGATCAACTGGGCAACAAACTAACAACTAATCGAATAGTTGATAAATTCGGTTAAAAACTAAAATAATTATAGACATTTTTAACCGAGTCTGGTCAAATAAATGATCCAGTTTAGGAGCAGATGGTATCAGAATTGATCAGACCTTCTTTTAGAGAGTCACTGTAGGCATTGCCTGAATCACAATTAATCCAGCAAAAATCTCTACTGAATATTTTGTTGCTGAGCAAAAGTCATGAAACTTATCATTTCAACTTATCATATTATACATTATGCATTGCGTTGGTATAAAAAAATTCATGGTTGAATTAAAAGTTGTCATTTTAAACTGTGACAAATGGTTAAAAATAACCATAAGACTTGGGTCAAACAAGTTCTGTTTTCAAAATGGAATGTCTACCTATACCTAGGTAGTGCTTTTTGAATAACTTCTTGCTAAACCTGTGACAAGCTTAAAACTTAATACGGCATTTCTATGCTATTTCATAGGAAATTGACGGACTCGTTTTCACGCCTGCGACAAGTAGTAGGGTATTACTGGCACAAATGGCATTCTCCGGGGCACAGAAAAATTTTTTGTCGCACCTGATACAAGTTCCGGATATTATTGGCAAATATGGCAGTCTCTAGGGGCATTCTCGGCCTCTACCACAAGGAAACAGACATATTTCAAGAAAATGTTGAATAAAGTAAACATTCAATGTAGAAATCTGTTTTAAAATTGGTACTTTTTATTAGTGGGCGCAGTACCTGCTAAATTGTTTTGCTGGTAAACTTAAGCACAAAGTAAGTTCTCTAAGAATGGTATGTTCTATCTCAAACATTGAGTTGCGACTCAAAAATAAGTAGGGCGGAAATGTTTCAAGTTACAGGTAGATTTGTAAAGAAAATGTAATTTGCTTTTCGTAAATGATTTAGAAAGCATACGTCAATCCTCTACGTTAATTAATAAACTGTATATAATATTATACGAAGCAATGGAAGCAATGGAAACAGATTTGCTTATCAGTAAGGAAATGTCATGACTAAGGTAAGTGAAAAAGGACAGGTTTAACGATGTTCCTTCTAACATTGAATTTTTTTAGGACTAATTCTCAGCAGTACCGTGCAAGTTTATCATGCTTTTTAGTTCAAAGGGGATGAAGATGGAATTGGGTAAAAACGAGAGAATTTCCATTTTCGGCAAATATTCTGGGTGCCTATGTTTTTAGCCGCACAATAAGATAACCTTTGTAAACTAAAGATTAGCATGAAGTACTTATGTTTTGATTATCAATCTTTACCTATAGAAGTCGTATCTATCCACGGGCGGTTCCTCTGATCCTTCAGATTCCTATATAGAGAAATCGAGATTGTTAGTTAAAAGTTGATACCAAGTATGAAAAACCGTTGAAGTGAAAATTAGGAATTTTGGATGTAGTTTACTTGAACCATAACACTCATGTAAAAGAAAAAAATACAGTTTTATAAAAAAAACTATATCGGCCTCATTAGGAGTATCACCACAATCAACATCTGTAGAAGCTCATGCTGTAGGTCTTGTTGCGGATTCGTTGATGTACCATGTTTACTAAATTATCGGAATTTGGAAATCATGTGAACCAATTTCTTCTTTTTCTTGCCGTTTAATTATTCCGCTCTACCCATCTGTGTTGTCATTAAATTATTCCGCTGTACAGATCTGTGTTAAGAATGACCGCTGAGGCAGGAATAATTGTACCAACAAAACAAACTGTTTCCCTCGGACTAAAAGTAAATCGTGTGGAAATTTGATAACAAAAAATAAAAAGTATAATAAAGACTTCTTTGAGCTTTATGTAAAGATGTCTCCGGTCCTCCGAGCAATATCTCAAGATTCAGGAGATACTATTATCTCAGCAGGAGATACTAGTATCTCCTGAATCTTGAGAAGCTTCTCGGACTGACTTATTGCACAATAAACAGAGAACAAACTGGTGAAGCAATCTTAGCCTATGTAAAGTGTATAATGATATTTTATGGCAGATTCGGCCTACAGAAGACACGCATGGATGGTAGACAGTCTGTAAGGTAGTAACATAAGTTTCATATAGTTAATTTATAAGTACGTTGGATATATTCTGTTATCTTCCAATCTAAAAACAGTCTGATCAGGGGGACAACACGGAAATCTTATCGAATATTTGGCTAGACTCTGCTTAAACATAAATCAATTCTAGTTATTTTTGACCAAGTCAAGCCAAATATTTAATAGAAAATTAAATTTGCTTTTTGTAAACAGTGAAACCATCGGTGAAACCTTCTTAGTGAATCAATACCTGTGTATAGCATTAATTAAGTTTTCCCCGAGGCAATGGAAACAGACATGCATATCTGTAAGAGAATGTCGAGCCTGATGTGTTACAACTTAGCATCTGAACAATTTAGCCTACTAACATGGAAGTTTTGTAAGCCGAATTTCCAGAAGAGCCGTTCAAGGTAAGCATGCTATTTAATTCAAAGTGAAGAAGATGAAATGTGCTTTATGATTTGAGGATTTCTATTTTTAGCAAAGAGCGTGGGTACCTTAAGAAGCTTTTAGCTGAACTATAAGTTAACTTAACCTATCAAAATTTCATTACGAGATAAAGATTCAAGAAGCCTTACATTGGAAAAAGTAACCATTTTGGACATTGTTTTAAATGTGGGTGTACTTATGGTTTTATTATCAATGTTTACCAAATGGATTTCCAGTTCAATCATGGGCCATTCTTCTGACCCTTGCGATTCCTAGTTAGAGAAGTCGAAGTCGTTAGTAAGAGGTGGATGCCCCATATAAAAAAAACCATATAAAAAAATAAAACTTCTGGAGTGTATATTAAGAAGTGTTCATGTAAGTGTGTTTCGACCTTGTCATGTTAGTGTGTTTCGACCGTGTTACACATGTTAATGTTTATGTAAAACGTGTAGTTAAATTAAAGTTCTTCCAGTTTTATTAGGATTACACAATCACTTATATTCTTATAGAGTACGTAAAGCTACAAGCTACATGTGGTCTAACTGATGCACTTGTAGGGCCCTAATTTTCAGATATACTCTCTCTTTGCATTGTATCAATCATTCCAAGGAAGCATTTCGTGTATTATGTAAGTAAGGTCGGCATTCTGTAGCTGATGAGAAAAGCACACCCAGATCACATACTTAATACAATGAGCTCGCGCTACAGGCTGCACGTAACTACGAGATCCGTTGCGGCTCTGCCTTATCCTCAGCAGAGACTTAAAGTCTCTTCACACCCGCCAGCTATTTGAAGATGACATCATCCAGAGGAGAAGACACACAGGTACCGTAGGGTACTTAGCATTGCAGTTGATTGCAGTTATTTATTATAGTTATCACTTAAGGTTCATTTTACTACAGTTATCACTTAAGGCTTTGTTATTAAGGCTTCACGTATGTTTAATCCAAACACGTTTACTCGTATTATTTAGCGCCGCAAGGTGAACATTAGAAACAATCAAGGGTGAATATGCCTTACATAAACATTCCTACTAACTGAAGGCACAGTCGGTTTATCATGTAGCTTATAAGCATATCTAGGACTAGGCCTGGCCCTGCAGCGTTACAGATTGCAGTAATTCTGGTAGGCAAGCACTTCGATAGTTGCAGCACTTACAAGCAAACTGCCACATCACTAGCTTGGGTTTCAGTTTGGCAATGGCAGCACAACCTTACGCAATGTATCGCCGGCAGCACTTACAATCTGCCAGGTGAGCTAACTGGCAGAGCCGGACTGACTTTTTGGCTGGTAAATCGCCTACTGCAACTTGGCCGATAGCGCTGCCTGTACTTACCTGCCGCGCTATCACGCACTCACGGTCGGTCCTGGTGTAGACTCAGGTGAGGTATAAGTAACAACTGACCAACAGCAATAGCCTGTGCAGTTACCGTCAGCCATCACATTCATACATTACAACACATATATGCATATCACTTTATCCACAACTGCATGCTAACGGGTACATCCTCATTTACCATTGCAGATCGGGACGGAGAACTTGAGTGGCACACGAAAGGATTTCGAACACATGGGAGTGGAAACCCTGCTTTCAGTATATCAAAATCTCCACACACTGATAAGCTGGTGCACTGTGTTTACGAGATTAATGGAATTGAGAAATTGATTTAAGCAGTATACTACTATAGTTACCAAATTATTTCGCTGTAGGCATCTGTGTTCAGAATGGCCGCCAAGGTAGGAATTAAGTATCGACAAAAAAATCTCTCGCTTTTGATTTTTAAGTAAAGGCCTTTTAAATTTGGTAACAGAAAATGTAACCGAATGAATGAAAGCGTTTTTGAGCTCTATGTAAAGATGACGTTGTTCCTTTGAGGAATTTCTCAAGTATCAGGAGGTACGTTGCCGGAAACATTACTTCAGAATAAATGGAGAAAGCCTGCATGCAACTGCATCTTTCAGACCCTTTGATCTTTGCAAAGCCATAAAACGGACGTGAACATTGGAATAAAGTTAACAATGATTTAACGAGACAAGTACGCTGGATGTAAACTGTTATTCACAACGTTAACAATCTGATCAGCCAGGCAACAAACAGAAATATAATATTTGACTAGATTTGAGTCACCCATGAGTCAGCTCTAAACATTTCCACTTAAGTGTATTAAAATATATGATACGATCTCAGGTCGATGGTTGATTGATCAGATTCGATCAAAATTAATCAGACCCTCTTTAGGGTGTAATTATAGGAGTTGCCCAGTGCCTAACTAAAGTAGCAAAAATTTCTACTGATATTTTGTTGAGAAGTTAAATTCATAGAAATCATCTATTTGGTGTATTATCCTTTAACACTTTGTTATGAAAAATTATGGTTGAATAAGCAGTTGTCTTTTAAAAGTGTAAAGCTTTGTGAAGGATTACCATTGGACTAGAATTTGTCGGTGCAGTACTCACTTAATGTGTTTAGATGTAAACATAGTCACGAAGTACGTTATCCAAGAATTGTTGGCTCTATCCCAAAAATGGCTTGCAACTCAAGTATAAGTAGCGCTGGAATTTTTTTCTAAGTGGACGTTTTTTTATAAAAAATGAAATTTGCTTTTCGTAAATAGTGTAAGCATCCGTACGTTGTCTAAGTGAATCAATATACTGTACGCAGTATTAACTTTCCACGAAGCAATGGAAACAGAATTGCATATTGCTAAGAAAATGTCAAGCCTAGGGTGTAAAAACGTAGGATCTGAACCATTTTTCCTATTAATTTCGCTGAATAATAAGTAAACGTTTTTTAACAAAAGTTTAAAACGAATTAAACATTCAATGAGCCTTAGATTAAAATGACTGTAACCATTTTGTGCTTTGTTTTATATTAAGTTGCACTTATGATTTTATTGTCAATGTTTACCTCATCAATCTCCAGTTCAATTGTGGACGAGCCCTCTGATCCTTCGGATTCCTGGTAAGAGAAGTCGAGATCGTTAAGGAAAGTTTGATACCCCGAATGAAGAAAACAGAACTACTGAGTGTATTTTGGTTTGTGTGCATGCAAGTTTATTTCGACCTTATTACACACGTTAAGGAAAACGCACAGCTAAATTAAAGGTCTACCAGCCTTATAACGATTGCCACTGCGATCACTTATACTCTAAAAGTGTGCAAAAGTACATGCTACAGGTTTTTCAACGAATACGCCGTTGCACTGTGTTTACAAGATTAATTGAATTGAGAAATCGTTGAACCAGTATGCTTCTTCTGTAACATCTGTTTTAGGAATAACACTCAAGGGAGGAATGATGTATTGACCAAAAACTCTCTCTCTCTTGACTTTAAAGTAAATCGCTTTGAAATTTGATATCAGAAAATGTAACATAACAAATGAAGAGGCCCTTTGGCTTTAGAAAAAGATGGCGTTGTTCCTTTCAGCAAGTTCTCAAGTTTCAGAAGGTTCTTTGCCAACTAAATTATTTCACAACGAAAGGAGAAAAATTGTTGATGCAACTGTATCTTCCAGACAATGTAATCTTTGCAACGCTTAAAAACGGGAGATTTATTGTACGTTAACATTGGAATAAGGGTAACATAGCCTATCTGAATTTTGCGAAGAAATGTATCGTATAGAAGATAAACGTTGGTGATAGACAGACGGTAAGGTAGTTACACAACTTAACAATGATTTAACGAGGCAAGTACGCTAGATATAATTTATCATCTCACAATGTAAACAATCGTATCAGCAGGTCAACTAACAGAAACTGAAATCTGACTAAATTCGGTTCATAATTGAAACAGTCCTACACATTTCTAACCAAGTCTACTCAAAGACGATCTTGGGTCAATGCTTGATGAATCAGCTTCGAACGAAATTGACCAGACCCCCATTAGTTTGTTCATAAGAACCAACCTTTCAAATTATTCATACACGGCAAATTCAAAAGCCAATTACTCTTTCGCAGCATGAAATCACGATGATGATTTCGGGCCTTTCCTGAAAAATGTGCTTAGTTCACCGACTGAGTGTAACGCCAGATAGTGGCACCATCTACCCTTCTCACTCCACTTACACGGACGTGAACTTTAGAATAAAGTTAACAATGATTTAACGAGGCAAGTACGCTGGATGTAAACTGTTATTCACAACGTTAACAATCTGATCAGCCAGGCAACAAACAGAAATCAAATATTTGACTAATTTTGGGTCATCCAAGAGTCATCTCTACACATTTCTACTTAATTGAAGTAAAATATATGATATGATCTCAGGTCGATGATCGATTGATCAGATTCTATCAAAACTGATCAAACCCTCTTTAGAATGTAATTATAGGAGTTGCCCAATGCCTAACTAGTGTAGCAAAAATTTCTATTGATATTTTGTTGAGAAGTTAAATTCATAGAAATCATCTATTTGGTGTATTATCCTTTAACACTTTGTTATGAAAAATTATGGTTGAATAAGCAGTTGTCCTTTAAAAGTGTAAAGCTTTGTGAAGGATTACCATTGGACTAGAATTTGTCGGTGCAGTACTCACTTAATGTGTTTAGAAGTAAACATAGTCACGAAGTACGTTATCCAAGAATTGTTGGCTGTATCCGAAAAATGGCTTGCAACTCAAGTATAAATAGCGCTGGAATTTTTTCCTAAGTGGACATTTTTTTTATAAAAAATGAAATTTACTTTTCGTAAATAGTGTAAGCATCCGTAAGTTTTCTAAGTGAATCAATATACTGTACGCAGTATTAACTTTCCACGAAGCAATGGAAACAGAATTGCATATTGCTAAGAAAATGTCAAGCCTAGGGTGTAACAACGTAGGATCTGAACCATTTTTCCTATTAACTTCGCTGAATAATAAGTAAACGTTTCTTAACAAAAGTTTAAAACGAATTAAACATTCAATGAGCCTTAGATTAAAATGACTGTAACCATTTTGTGCTTTGTTTTATATTAAGTTGCACTTATGATTTTATTGTCAATGTTTACCTCATCAATCTCCAGTTCAATTGTAAGCTCGTCCTCTGATCCTGCGGATTCCTGGTTAGAGAAGTCGAGATCGTTAAGGAAAGTTTGATACCCCGAATGAAGAAAACAGAACTGCTGAGTGTATTTTTGTAAGCGTGCATGCAAGTTTATTTCGACCTTATTACACACGTTAAGGAAAACGCACAGTTAACTTAAAGGTCTACCAGCCTTATAACGATTGCCGCTACGATCACACATACTCTAAAAGTGTGCAAAAGTACAAGCTACAGGATTTTTTAACGAATAAGCTGTTGCACTGTGTTTACAAGATTAATTGAATTGAGAAATCGTTGAACCAGTATGCTTCTTCTGTGACGACTGTTTTAGGAATAACTCTGAAGAAATTAATGACGTATTGACCAAAAACTCTCTCTCTCTTGACTTTAAAGTAAATCGCTTTGAAATTTGATATCAGAAAATGTAACATAACAAATGAAGAGGCCTTTAAGCTTTAGAAAAAGATGGCGTTGTTCCTTTCAGCAAGTTCTCAAGTTTCAGAAGGTTCTTTGCCAACTAAATTATTTCACAACAAAAGGAGAAAAATTGTTGATGCAACTGTATCTTCCAGGCAATGTAATCTTTGCAACGCTTAAAAACGGGAGATTCATTGAACGTTAACATTGGAATAAGGGTAACATAGCCTATCTGAATTTTGCGAAGAAATGTAACGTATAGAAGATAAACGTTGGTGATAGACAGACGGTAAGGTAGCTACACAACTTATCAATGATATAACGAGACAGGCACGCTAGATATAATTTATCATCTCACAATGTAAACAATCGTATCAGCAGGTCAACTAACAGAAACTGAAATCTGACTAAATTCGGTTCATAAATGAATCAGTACTACACATTTCTAACCAAGTCTACTCAAAGACGATCTTGGGTCGATGCTTGATTAATCAGCTTCGAACTAAATTACCAGACCTTCCTTATCGTGCCAATATAAAATCTATCCAATGCCTAATTCTTCCTGGAACAGTCTTTCCTGAATGGTTTGCTCCTGTTGCAGGTTGGTATAAAATTTTATGCCCGAATAAGGTATAGCCTTTTAAAAGTCTTAAACGCGGTGAAGGATTGCCACTATATTAGCATTATGGGTGACAGCAATTTTCTATCCGAAATTTGATCCGAATTTTTCTAATTCGGACCAACAGTTTCTTTTTGCTGACTTTGTTCTAAGAATGATCACGCTATATCGATAACTAATCCTAGCTTGTCTTATGATAAACTCTTTTGTTATCATTATATAAATTATACTGCTCACCAGAGACGGTATTTGTTCGAAAATCAATCCGATTTTTGCACACGTGTCCGAACAACGCTGTCTGCCGATGTGACGTCACAAAATAATTCGGGCACATTCGTTTTCGTAATCCTCTGATGCAAATCATCCATTTACACAGGCTGGCAAATGTTGGGTCTTTTCGACCAGGGATGAATAAGATTTTTACTAAACCTCACAAAAATCGGAACGTAATCTTATCCGAAATCGCTCAAGCGTGACCTGCGCATTAGTGGTGTAGTAACCCACTTAATCTGTTAACCGGTAAACGTGGGCACGAGGTACGTTCTCTTAGGCTGGCGCATTCTGTCTCTGGAAATGAGTTGTGACTCAAAGACAGGTAGTACGTGAATTGTTCAAAGTGGCTAGATATTAGACGGAAAGTGTAACTTTCTTCCGTTCAAATCTGAAGTGTCCGTCGTTCCCCTTACTTGAATTTATTTTCTGTATGGTATAATATTTAATAAAAAGCAATGGACGTACATTGCATATTTGTAACGAAATATGAAGACTAAGTTAAGTGTGTTTTAACATAGGATCTCGACCATTGTTCCTACCAGCTTCCAAAGTTCCTTAGCCTAATTCCTAAAAGATCCATTCAAGCTCAGCATATCATGTACTTCAAACTGCCGAAGCTGGAATCTGGTATAAGATTTGAGTATCTGTTTTATGGCAAATATTCTGGATACCCTATAATAGCTTTTAGCTACATAATAACTTTTCTTAACAAAAGAGTAATAATTAAAGAGTAATAATTAAAGATTAAATAAGCTTTCGAATGAAAACTACGGTAACCATTGTTTTGCATTGATTTAAGACAAATATTACTGACGGATTGATTATCAATTTTACCAATGTTTTAATCACTATCTAGTTCACTTACCGACGACCCTTCTGAACATGCCTCTTCTGAACTTGACTCTTCTGAACTTGACTCTTCTGAACTTGACTCTTCTGAACTTGACTCTCCCACTTGTGAACGCCACTTGTTAAAATACTGTTGATACTATTGACGTGTAAATTAGGAAATGTGCATATTAATAAGTTATTTGAACATTACCAAACATGCCAATGCCAAACACACAGTTGAATAAAAGGTCACTACAAGATATGGAGGACAAAATATCCACGTAGATTGAAAGCGTATGTGGAAATGTCGTCGTCAATTCATCATGTACCTGGGACATTCTCCTCCCCCTTGTTCATTTCTTTGTAGCCACACTTTATAAATTTTGTTGGTCATGGATTAAAATGATCCAACCTAGATAATTTATATCCAGATCTTACCAAATGAATGATCTGGTTTCTAGGTCAGTGCCTCTGTGATCCAGATGTTTTTAGGGTGTGTGACAACTACTCTTGTAGCTAGCATATACATGATATTAACTTTCATTATGAAACAAGTTGAAAAACCAAATGAATACACCTACAACCTACGTTGATTTTTTTCTATGAGACGTAATCAAGAAAAGGTTAGGAAAACAAAGTAGTACAACCTCAGTTTGAAATGTTTAAAGCTTGATTTGCCCCCCCCCCCAAAAAAAACCTTACAACGATTGGTTTGATTCTTAAGGTAGATCTACAAGTTACGAAGCTTGCTTTTCTTAGAAGTCTGGCTAAGATAGTTTTGCAATGAAAACTTATGTACCTTGGTCAACGAATATAGGGAAGCCAACTTTTTGCCAATAAGTGGTAGACCTTTTTTGCTCTCTGAACTTGGCTATTTTCTTCGATATTAAAAATGTTGGAATGATTCAATATTTTCTAGCATAGATGCTGTACTTCGATTTTCCCACTAAGTGAAGATTGTATAAAAAATCTTTATAATAATGTAGAGTTGTCAACATTACCATTAATCTACCCAACCGCTAATGTCTAGTCAAATTTTGATGATAAATTTATACATTTGAATACCTTTGTTTTGTTTTGTTTTTTTTTTCTACAAGCAGCGTGGTATTAAGTTGGAGATTAAACTACTAAATGTTGTGATAAATTTTGAGACTTTGCGTTTAAGTTTCTTTAAAAGATGAGCAAAAACAGTGTTTGAATCTTTCACAGGCTGGCGAAATGCAAGCTGGTATGCCAGGGGGTTCAGGGGGTTTGACGAAGCTGCCCGCTGATAGCAATGGCTCTCTCCGGCTGGTACATCAAAGTCATAAATATTTGGGGTTTCAATATATTTCAACGTCTGAATGAGGATTTCTAAATATCTTGTGAATCAACGGAGATTATTTTCAGGGTTTATTGAAGACGATATTACCTACACTCTTAATGCAAAAGAGTGAAATTCACTCCAAAAGAGACTGTAGTTTGGACCACTCCTAGTAAGAGTGAATTTCACTCGGGGTGGAGTGAAAATTTACTTGAAGTAGAGCGATATATCATTCCATGCGAGTGAAAGTGAACCCCCAGCCCCTGTGGGCAGGGGGTTGCAGAATATGCTCACAGTATTCCCCGCCTGTCGTAAGAGGCGACTAAAGGGGAGGGCTTGCACTGTATTTTAACAATATTTGACACCAAACATGAACAGTATTTATCTAGTTGACATTATGTAACACATTCGTGTCGGTGTGTCGTTAAATATTATCTAACTAACTAACCAAATTACGGATGCCATGTCACAGCCAAAATACCACTCAATAATAATTACATAAACAATAATTTCTAAATTGAGAGGACTTGCCACCCACCCCCCCATTTAAACCACAAACCCTACGTTTACATTCAACCAAAGAAATCACTAAATAATGAGTTTTTGCAATAAATGGCCAGTTCAAATTATTCCAAAACAAAGCACAATTTTGCGTCTAAGCCATCTAAAATAAACCCATCCCCTTAAACCTCTTCCATAGGACGTCATCTGTAGAAAGTGACAAAGAAAGAATCCTCCCAGGTGCAAAATGTCACAGTTACGCATATGAAAGATTTACACCGACTTTCTGGGTTTATCTGTAGTAGGTGTATTGTGAGCCCCCAATTACTAACCTCTGCCCTCACAACGGTGGAGTCCTGTGCATAACGGATGATGATAGCTCCCCACAGTTTAAACATATCGCAGAGATTGTGTGAAAATCATCGAAACTGCACTTTTAATCTAAATCGACGAACTAATTTTCTAAGGCACTTTTCGACGATTTCCAAATGCCCTTCAAGATCAAATGATCCTAGTACTTTGTGGAGACTTGGTTTTGAGGTTACCCTCTCCTAATACTGTGTTATCGTCCCGGTGCAGAAAGCCTCCTGTTACACCTCACCCCCCCCCCCCCCCCCCCAACCTAACAGAAACGCCCTCGCCAAACCATCATTACTACATTTTTGTCACCCAGTGAGCTCAACTGTTAACTTCACTCACAGGAGAATAATACAAGGCACCCTAACAAAAGTTAAAAACCATTGATATAAAAGCAGTATTGTGTATTACCTGCATTGGTTAAAGATATAACTATCATCACCCTCTAGTCACTCGATGCCTGTGTGCCCTAACGTTGTTCAAATCATGGCTTGCGTAGACTTCTTAAATACTATCTATAGTTCCTTGTCTCTGGCCTACTTTTACATCTGTTGTAGTTTCGTAAATACTGAACTAAACTTTGATACACTCTGATCACATTAGTTATTTCTGACTTTAAAGACACATTTCACAACTGCCTTTTTAACTTTGACATTGCTCTTATTTAATTGTTTCAGAAATATTTAGCAGTAAGGTTATTACATAAAATATCTAATTAAATTTCATATTTCGTCAAGATAACTTCGTGGCTAGTGTGCCCATCCAAATAGAAAAAAATAGAAAAATAGAAAACTTAATCCAACTTGGCCTGAAGTAGATTCCCAATTCCAAATTTAATTACTTACCGCTTATCGCTTCAACTAAACAATTAAGAATACCCTCGTGCTCACCCTTCCTATTCTTATATCTAGTTAATTATTGACATCTTTTTGTCACTCTCAAAATGGCTACCAGAAATTAACTTGAATACCCCTTTAGTAGCGCTTTGGATATTTAATGACAAAAATGTACCCAAAAGTATGTTGTCTCTTGTATGTGAATTGCAACTGCTTCAAACTGATTTCAAAAACTTACTTGATAGGGTCTGCGGTAGATTGACGGTCGATAGTAGTGTCTTCTGTCTGGACGAGGGTGCACCGAACCAATAACTACGATACTCAGCATTATCACAAAAGGCAAATACATGGTGGCTGAAGCTACGGACTCACTGAAGGTCACGATGATTTACTTATCTACTGCTTGTAGTGCCAGTTCAAGCTTCAACGGTGTTGTGTCTGACAACCTGATGTGTGAATCAGTTTCCTAATGAAGAAGCCTTTTATGGAATGTTTCAGTAATCTGCCTGGATCTTCGGTACAAGTATCGAGTTACCCATTCTTAAAGGCATATGAACCTATCAATTAATCTGTTGATATAATACTATTATAAATAGCCCCACCCTTAGAACTACATATACTAATTCAGCGTTTTCCTCCTTCAGTGTCATTAACACAACTAATGAAGTTCCGCACAATAAAATATTTTGTAAACGCGATGAGCGTCAACTGTATTATACAGGTAGCAAACGTGGTTTTTCAATCAGTCACGAAATTTTATCGTTGCAGTTTATTGCGCTCATATTTACGAAATGCTATAAATAGAAGAGCTACATGATAATTGTTTGGATGACACCATACCTGTTCCATATATAGTTTTATCATGAGAAAAGAATAACTATAGTTTAAATAGTTTACACAACTTGGCCTGCTCCACCTTTGTCTCTATTCCATACGGATACGGCAAAAATGCCTGGGCTCGTCCCTAGCTGATGATTTGTTCAGCTGTGTTTAAAAACATCGGTAGCTACACACTAAGGGAATATTTTATGCAAGGATGACTAACTTTAAACACTTCTTGTTCTCCCTCCCAGAACAGTTGAGTGTAATAAAAACATCAGATTTTTTGCTTAAACTTTTACTCGTATCTGTTTTTGAAAACGTGAAAAAAATTGGCTCGTAAGGAATGAAATACTATACATTTTTTATCCCTTGCTGAAATAAAAAGGAATCTTTGCAACCCAGCAAACACAAAACGTATTTAAAACGTGAAAAGTTGTGTTATAAAACGTTTTATAACACAACTTTTAAAATCGTTTTGTGCTAGCAGGGAATCACAGGGGCGATACGGTGAGTATGTATGTGTGTTGGGACGATTGACTTGTTAACACGATATCTCAAGATAGCAATGATGGACAACTTTTCATACCTTGGATATAGAATTATTATAGAAAGAGGAAGATTGCTATTACTTTGCTGGAGGTTAACGGTCATATGAGGTGACCAGAGATCAAAACCGGAAAACTTTGTAAACACGATATTTTTAGGTAGGAAGCATGGATTTTTTCATACTTGGCATCTGGATGCGTTATAGTCAAAAGATGGATCCTATTAAATTGGTAAAGGTCAAAGGTTATCTGATGTCACCGAAGGTGAAAATACCAAATTATTAAAATCTGCTTGAAAACACGGTATCTCAAGATCGCAATTATGGACAGTCTTCGTACTTGGTACATAACTTGTATCATGTTGAAGAACTCTATTGTTTTCAGTGGAGATCAAAGGTCATTTGAAAACCTTGAAAAGACACGATTTTTCAAGACAGGGATGAGATGGATCCTTTTTATACTTGGTAAACAGATGTGCTACTTTAAGAGAGGTTAGGTATGCCCTTCCAAATTGCCACCAAACAGACAATATTAAAGTTACTTAGTTTCATCAGTTGCTAGTGAGTGCATCAATCCCCTCAAGAACATGATCTAGACCCTTTACCAATTAGCAATTACAAAGGATTCGAATAGAGTTTTTGTATTTCTCCCTCCTATTAATTGCGGTTTACTGTGAACAAGAACGACGCATAAAAAACTTTAGTCCCTAATCCTTTTCAATCGCTATTCAGAAAAGGGTCTTTTACGAAGATTCGTTTCGTAAAGACTCAAAACATCATTACCCAACTTACTACTCAATGAAATAACAATAGTTTGTCGGCTGTTAAAGGTACACTATCATGCCTAACGATAGCAAGCAGTGCGTTAACGAGTCAGGTTAAATCACTGATACACACTGAACGGGATGCTGCCATACCTTTGGTTTTCTTTTGCAGGTCGTTAATATGTGTTTTTTAAAGGGTTAAGATAATGGTAAAATTCTGAGTGGGTGTTAAAAACCCGTTACATCAAATAGTTTTTCATATTCTTTTAAAGCACTGTTGAATATTTTCTAACGTCTTTGCCCGTCAAATAATAAGTCACATTTATACTGGAAACAAAGGCATTTTGTAAATCCTGGAAACTAGCTCTTTACAGAGTCTTTAAAGTCAATAGTTGTCAAAGAATCTATTCATTGCACTGACAAAGGCTCGTATAATATAAAAAAGATGATATACCTCCAGAACAATAACTATTGATAATTTTTAAAGGAAGTCGACTCTCCATTTTACCCAATCTCTCCCTTAAAGGCCTTTTTAAGTGACTCTTATCTCTAAGTGGCCTTTATAAAAGACGAAGCCGTGCCATTTTCCTCTCTTTACGAGAAGAAAAGAGAGCGATTTATGGACAGTGGTGATTTAGTGTTATTTTTCTTTGGATTCGAGCTTACTACAAGGAAACCTTGATGCTACAACACATGGCGCATGGAGTACATCAGAAACTTAAGTCACGAATCAGGAGTTACATGAGAATGAAGGTGTTAGACAGAATAATAATATTTGGAATACTGATTTGCCTTATCGTTTGTAAGGTTCAAGGTAAGGAAATACGTTTTTTTTTTCTTCTATGCATGTACGTTTTGAGTCTGTAAAATTTTTTTGAACGTAATGAATGTGGCTAAGAGAGGTGCTCGAAACAAAAATGTAATAAAACCATATTTCTATTTGAGCATGACGTGTGTACAGTTTGCATGACAGTGTATAACTGGTAACTCGTTAAAACTGTAAGATAAATATTGATAAAATTTACAGTAGAGGTCTCTTTTAACCATTGATATATATATATATATAGGTCGATAAAGCACATTTTACCACCCTTATCGATCTACACATATCTGAAGTGCTCCACAGCATTTCGATTTGTATATATATATATATATATATATATATATATATATATATATATATATATATATATATATATATATATAGGTGAAATAGTAGTACATTAGATCTGAGTTAAATCCAATACTAAGATATAGCATAGCCCTTATCATAGAGGGAGAGGTTGACAGAAAATACCAGAGAGAAAAATCGAACCGCCCTGAGGGTTTGAATCCGCCATCAGCTGCTTTCTGGGCAGCGTCTGTAACCACTGAGCTAACACGGCTCGTGATTTCCAGACGAGACAACAGGATACAAATACCAAGCGTGACTCAATTTTCTCTCCTTGTTACCATTGTAGTCCCGAAGCGGAAATGCTTCGACCTAGACATCCTAACTTCGATCTACCAAACTCGACCATATATATATATATATATATATATATATATATATATATATATATATATATATATATATATATATATATATATATATATATATATATATATATATATATATATATATATATATATATATATATATATATAACGCTAATTCCCACCTTAAGGGGAAATTGTTATATCTGCTTGTACATAGGGCGAAAAAATGATAATAAAATACATAAGAAATAAATTCGCCCTAACGTCTAAAAATATAATTAACGTTATTTCAATGGCCAGCCATCCGTTCGTGTTAACAGCTAGGTGTCCGTAAGTTTGACAACTTTGAAGTAATGGCATCTAGTTTGTAAATCTAAGAGGGCGCCCTTGTGAGTTTACGTATTCCTATAGAAAAAGTGTGTGGAAACGTTAAGGCGAAACTTATACTTCACCCGAAAATTTTTTTCCCCCTAAGGTCGACTTTTCAACAACAACTTTCCCCTTAAGTGCCGAATTAGAGAAATATATATTTATGTATATATATATATATATGTATATATATATATGTATATATATAACGCTAGATCGACCTGTTAGGCGAAATGGTATACCGCCAATACAACCGGCGAAGAAAAAAACAATAAAATACATAAGATTATATTTCCCCTTTTGGTTCTAAGATATATATGCACGTTATTTCAATGGCCCGTAAGTCCTTAGTGTTAACGGATAAAAGCACGTAAGTTGGTGTGGAACTAAGTAATTGCATTAACATTATGTGGTAAATCGGACTTGCGTATAGTGTTACGCATTCCTATATAAAACAGTGTGTAAAACGTTAAGGCGAAACGATTTTTTCGCCTAAGTGTCGAGTTCTCCCAACAGTCGCGTTTTTTCATACGGTTTTTCGCCTAAATCCCAAATTAGCAATATATATATATATATATATATATATATATATATATATATATATATATACGTATATATAAACGTATATATATACACGTATATATATACGTATATATATATATATATATATATATATATATATATATATATATATATATATATATATATATATATATTAAACGTATTTGCTCTAAGCCTGTTTTTTTAAAGAAGCGTTTCTCTGAGTTTAAGGAGTATCTAGTTAACAGAGGATATCATCCTGATTTTGTTCAAGAACAATTTGATAAAGTAGACAATGTACCTAGGACTCAACTTTTGAACAAGACTGTTAAGGAAAGGGTCCCCCATCGTAAAATTCCGCTTATTTTAGATTTTAACCCTGCCTTGCCCAATATCGGTAACGTCATACGTAAGAATCTACATTTATTATATAGTTCCCCTTTAATGAAAGAGGTTTTCCCAGAGAATTCAATCTTTCCAGCTTTTCGTAAGTGTAAATCATTGAAAGATCACCTTCAGACTACGAAACTTTCTGTAAGTAGTAATGTTAATGATGATATTAATTCTCAATCTGGATGTTTTAAATGTGTTAGAGGTCGTTGTGACCTGTGTACAAACTTTTTAGATGAATGCGTTTATTTTTCTAGCTCGAGAACTGGTAAAAAATACCCTATTAGAGACAGTCTTACTTGTTCTAGTTGCAATGTTATTTATCTTGCTACTTGCCTAGAATGTAATGTGCAATATTTAGGTTCCACATCAACTCCTTTCAAGGTTCGTTTTCGTAATCATAAATCCGACATGGTCAATAATAAAGCAAGGTGTGAGTTAGCCGTTCATTTTAATTCCAAGCCACATATTCTCAGAAAAATTCGTTTTGTTATTATTGAAAAAATTCGTAGCACCGGTAACGTGGATTATTTGTTAAACAAACGGGAAGCATTTTGGATGGCTCAACTTTGTTCCATCCACCCTTTTGGGCTCAACAAAAGGAAGCAATTTAATTCTATGAAGAGGATTAGCTACTTACGCTAATTGCTTGCCATCCTTCCCTTTCAGCCTATCTTCTAATCCTTTTATCTACCTTTTAACGACTGCTTTCACTCCTTTGGCCTGTTATTTTGTTCCATTGTGTAACCTTCGATTGTGCCAGACGTCAAGAATGTTTTATTCCACCGATTTATTTTGTACTTTTCAAACTTTAACCTTTTAATACCTCTCTTACTTTTACTCCTATTTGAAGTGTTGTACGCTTGATTCATTTTAAGGCTGAGGAAGGTTGAATAAACAACCGAAAGCTTCCTACTTGGTGCTGTTTTCCATCTTTTTGCCGTTAGTTGACTCCCACCATTTTCCTTTTCACTCTCATATATATATATATATATATATATATATATATATATATATATATATCTATATATATATATATATTTCTCTAATTCGGCACTTAGGGGGAAAGTTGTTGTTGAAAAGTCGACCTTAAGGGGAAAAAAAATTCGGGTGAAATATAAGTTTCGCCTTAACGTTTCCACACACTTTTTCTATAGGAATACGTAAACTTACAAGGGCGCCCTCTTAGATTTACAAACTAGATGCCATTACTTCAAAGTTGTCAAATTTACGGACACCTAGCTGTTAACACGAACGGATGGCTGCCCATTGAAATAACGTTAATTATATTTTTAGACGTTAAGGCGAATTTATTTCTAATGTATTTTATTATCTTTTTTTCTCCCTATGTACAAGCAGATATAACAATTTCCCCTTAAGGTGGGAATTAGCGTTATATATATATATATATATATATATATATATATATATATATATATATATATATATATATATATATATATATATATATATATATATATATATATATATATATATATATATATATATATATATATATATATATATATATATATATGAGGATTTCAAGATTGGGTGAAGTGAGGCCGGTACGTAGGGATCATTTGCCCGATGGTGGTGTATTTTGATTGACCTTTCACGACTTCCAGGGGAACAATAAATAAGGCAAGTAAAACAACTTCAACGATGTATTCACAGTGATAAAAACGACTTCCGATGATTTGAAACATTGCACATGGTAACACCACATTAAATTATCAAATGAACAGTTTAGTTGAAGAAACATGTCAGCAGTCGTTGGCAAACTTGATTTCAAAGGTGCCTTTTAAGACTAGTTGTATAGCTTAAGGGCGTTAGCCTTTTAGTAACTATCAGTGTACCTTTTGAAGAATTCCAGGTATGTGCAAAGGCTATCAGTCCCAGTCTGAATATGAAACTCAACCTGACTGTGAATGTGTGCTTTCTACTGGTGTAGCCTTATTAAATGATCCCCTTCATAACAGACTTTCAAATAATTACCCCTTCCACATAAAGATAAGATTAAGTCTAACAACAACAATTAAAATGGTTTAAATATATAATCTTGACCATCAGACATATAACTGAGATGCAACTCTTACACAATGAAAGGATTTATGTAGTTTAAAAAGGCCTAAACTACAGGGATCTGCGAGCTCCGCATAATAGCTAGGCCCTCCACACGCTGAGTTCTGCAAAGCTATACAACTGACAAGGCTATAACGCGTCATGGGAAGAAAAAGGCTTTGCCACTCCCTAAATTGTATAAGGAGAAGCTACGGTATCTAAAACAAGTAGGCAAAACCAGTGATATGGAGAACAGCCACATGCTAGCCAAGATAGAAAAAAAAAAGATGAGTCCCGATGACAGACCGTGTAGCTAAAACAAGAAAGGGAGATGAACACCACCTTAGCATCATTGCTTAAGTGGATTGAAACAGAATTATATATATTCTCATGAGGACGTCAAACCAGTGAGAAGTGATCCAAGGTGTATGTCTTTGAACAAGATATCACAAAAGGATAACAGCAATTTGCATAAATCCGACATTAAATGCTGCATCTGCAACTACAAAGAAAATCATTGCACTAAGCAATGCAAATACAATTTAGAGTCGGAACTCCCCGATATCCATTTGCGTCACTTAACGTAAATGCAACTAAAATATCGAGCAATGAAGAATAAATACGATGTTTCTTGACCCCGCTTTTGCCTAGCTTACAACCCCGTAAACCCTCTCCATTTAACGGTAAAATCCGTTAGTTACCACATTTTGGGATTTATTTCAAAAAGTAAAGTAATTTAATGATTAAATTAATGTATATGCAACACATATCGGTAAAATGTTGCGATTTGACAAATTAGTACCACCGTTTACTTATTCCCATATGTTTGCTTCTAATGACTGATCAGTTGCTACTTAAGCTGTTTTGGTTTGTTCGGAAATACAAATGTTATCTTTTGATGTTACAATCTCGAGTTACCCTTAAATTTGTTGAGGTCTTGAGGTTTTATTTGTATATTAAACACTTTTCTCAATATTTTACAAGTCAATGTTTAACCTTTGTAATTAATTTCATAGAAACTTCTGCCTCTGGACAAGCGTTCCGCTGGAGTGGACGTATCCGAATGACAGAGAAAGAAACTGGTGAGGTTCTTTACTAATCGTCAAATCGTGAGAATAAAAACTTAAGGAAAATTTTCTTAAAAATGAGCATTTAATGATAACATAACAACACTTTGGTTAAAAGTGCGACGTGTCCTTATTACGAAAAATCTCAGTGTCCATAATGTCCTTGCCACAAATTAATGGTGGCAAACATATACTGGGTTAGAGTTAGATGAGGTTTAACTGCTCAGTTTCTAACCAATTGGTTTAAGTTGGGCCGGCCACGGCTTTTTTCCAGTTGAGGTTCACTGGCTTGTTTTCCCTACTCCATTGCTTATGCTGAGCACCAAGCATAATGGCAGTAGGTTCCATTTTTAGAGTCTTTGGTATAGCCCGGCCAGTAGTCGAACCCCAGACCTTCTGTCTGGAAGTCGGACGCTCTAACCATGCAAACATATTAGGGCTCAAGTTAAACTTAACGTGAATGCTCTAAAGTTTGCAATATTAATTTATTACTTCTTGTTTCCTTCTAAACAAATGTGATGACGAAGTACCATGCACCATGTAACTTTCTATCATCTCCACTTTTTTCAAAGTGTACGTTTTTAACAAAGGTCGGCAGATCTGCGAGACTGCAAGAAATTACTTTCACAATGTTTTGTTGCCTATGAATTTACGACTTCTTCTTCCTTTGTGCAGAAGTAAAGTATCGGCAAGATCAGAGATGTGGGCCAGACTTTCCTGCCCCTGGAGGTGAAATTGCTGGATGCATTAGGGAAGGAAGATACCCATGCTGCTCCAATTATGGCTGGTGTGGAAGTACCGACGAGCATTGCAAATGTCCATCATGTGTGGATTATCGTATATGTGAGAATGTTTTTTTTTTCTAACTTTTAAGGTTTAAATGCGATAACAATATGTCTGTGTTAAATGCCTGCACTATTTCTTCTGCAGTTACTTACCAACGTACTCCTTGCAATGATGTGGTAAGTCACAGTAAATCTTTTGTCACTCTTTTAAGTAAACTTTCAGCCATCATTTCATGTGACTTTTCGACAAATCGTTCGCGGCTGTGACAATGTATGTTATATGAAATATCTTTCGTCATTACGCCCTGTAAAATACACAAAAAAGGAAACTTTAGCTACGACACCGATAATAAACTTGCTGTTTTATATGACAGCTTTATTTCAAACCCGTCTTATGCCATTATAGTCACTGCATTGATTATGACAATACATTGCATGGGATCAGGGACTTACAAATAATGTTTGTACAATCGAATCTTAAATTAATACTAGTGTAGTTAACACTCTTTTAAACTCAAACGTCAAGTTAACAACCCATGCTTTTCAAGGACCGAACTATTGGTGGCAGGCTGCCTTAAACAGAAAACACTTTTTCTCCTTGCATAAACTTGCGTACATTATTGTACACAATACCTTCAAAGGTGATTGTCATAAGTAATGAAAATCTATCTACACGGGCACAAAGAAAAGCTTAGAAAAACGTGTCTTTATCATATAGGAATTTATCTCTCCTTGCAATGCATGTTTAAAGGCGTATCTTTTCGTAAATATTTTTTCGCAGTGTGTTCGATGAGCATTGGCAAAGGAGAGACAGTATGTTGGAAAGATCCACTGCAGTGCTTATACATGTACCCAAGATGCTCTTCATTTTTTAAGTGGCGCTCTACCTCAGAGTGTCAACAGCTACTGAGTCAATAAACTTTTCATTAAAATCAGACTAATGCATAAATGCACTATATAAAAAATGTACGAAACGTCACATTTATGTCTCTAAGTATAGATGGCCTTTGACCCCTGCCTGGCTTAATGCTGAATTTCAGCGAGCCGTCATTGAAACTACCGAATATCTATATATATATATATATATATATATATATATATATATATATATATATATATATATATAAGGTCAAAGTACTGCGTAGCACTTATGAAGTAGGTAGGTAAAAATGAAGTAGTAAATAGTGCTAAAAGTTTGTGAAAAATTCCACGACGTTTCGGGTTTAAACCCTTCATCAGGTGGCAAAAATGCAACTGATCGTTGACACGGCCAAACGTACAATTTAAAAAATACACAATAAAATTGGGCACGGTAAACCTCGGCTAGGAAAACAGACAGTGTTAAGTGGTTACCACAAGTCAAAAAAATGCAGGAATTGCTGCGTTATAACAGTTCAAGTCTAACGTTCAGACCATGTGGGGACAGGGTTCCAAGTTTCAGGATTAGGCGGTTTTCGGCAGCTAGGCGGTCATGATCGGAACCTCGACACGAGATGGCCGCCGAAACCATCAAGTCACGGATCGAGCATGTTGACGGGGGATTGAAGTGGGTGGCTACCGGGAACCCTGGGAGGTTCTGTTTGATTGATCTCAGGTGCTCGGTGACTCGGTCAGCAAGACGACGTTTTGTTTCTCCCACGTACAGTATATTACAGCGTTTACATACGAGAACGTAAACAACATTGGCTGAAGTACAGGTAAAATGCTGATGAACGTTAAACCGGTTGTTGTTGGGACCTACAATGGAAAGGTTTTTGTCATAACTGACCACCGGGCAAGTATTGCATCTCCCACGGTTGCAAGGAAAAGTTCCTGGGGTGTCAGGCACTACTGCTTGAGGTTGAGAGGCACGGACCAAGTGCTTAGATATGTTCTTTTCAATTCTGAATGCCGTGATGGGGGGGATCAGGGAAATGGTCACGGGTGGATGGGTCATGACGGAGGGTCTCTACATTCCTGTAAATGGCACGTTCACCCATCTGTAACCCCCATTGTACGTGCCATTTACAGGAATGTAAATACTTTTATTTCAAGAAGAGACCTGCAGCCCAAGCTACTCACTGCAAAATTCAAGAACCCTTGCTTGGTGTCCTGAATATACCATGGACAAGAAGGTAACAGTCAAAGGAGCTAAATTTTAGACTCTTTCAAATTTCGACTGATTATCATTGCTTTCTTTTAAGTATGAAAACTCAACTTGAAAAACGTTAAATATCCTTCCAGAAACGAACAATGTGTACAGTCATGTAAAAACTTCCCATCGTTGGCGGTCCTCCGCAAGATACTTCTCTTTTGTGTTTTTCCTTCACAGAGTAAAACGCAACCACCGGTGAGGCTTTCCCTGTGCGCAGCAGAGCTCTGAACTTATGATGCCCACCAACGTCTACTTTCAGTATATTTACACATTAAGTGTGCCTCGTTTTGGGGTTGTCCATGTTTTTCTTGTCTAGACCCATGTAATCCTTCTCAAAACACTAGTTAAGGAATAGGACTAGCATGTCTTTGCCATTTGGCTTAAGCAAAATCAAGTTAAGGGTCTAATTGATAATATAGACCTTGAAGTAGAAGACGACAGAATTTAACGTCGAAGACCTGATCCAAAGGGCTTTTCCTACAAAGAAGAACGACACTTTCATTTCGCTAATTTACAAAGTATACACTGTTGTCCTCCTTCTGCCATATCCACAAAAACGATTCAGTTTTATTGGCTGCCAAAAGATATTATAAATTGTAAAAGATGTTGTGTTCTTTATTACCGTATATGTTAAAAACATTGCTTAAAATGTATGTTTTTAACTTAGGTAACTGCAATTGATAACATTATTATCATTTAGATGCAGATGGATGATCTATCTTTTGCTTACAACTGATTGGACGAAAAATTTAAAAGACGCTGAAAATGACAGCAATCATACAGAAGTTTTACGTCCCTGGGTTTTGCAACTATTTGCTAGCAAACTTTTCTCTCCTAGTTTCAAAAACGTCGTTTTTATGTATCTTTCAGTAAACGTAAGCACCTGGTAGTGATCAATTTACATAACTATGTTCACATGCTTTACTTCCGTGGTCGACAAACTAGAGGTCGCCACCCTTTTGAGGTTTTGAGGGTCGCGAAAAAGATTCGGGGGAGAAAAAAAAATAATTTGCCAAATTTCTCATTAAAAATAGGCAATGGGAGTGATTCTGATCTAAGAGCCAGTGATTTTACTCGTGTCGCGGATACTTCATACGAGGTTTATCAGTCAGATGTTCGTTCCAGGCCTAGCAACCGCGTTTGCCATTATAGTAGACTGATCTTGAGGTCTTTATATCAAGAGAGCCCCAGAATAATATTCGTAACATCAACAAGGTGCTTTGAAAAAAATGTTAAAGTTGTCTATCTACCTCTTAATAAACCGAGGCGTGATAACGCTGGGAAGGGTCGTTCCCGGCGATCTGAGGAAAATTTTTGTCCGAAAATTTTATTGGGACTCTAAGCGCCAACCTATGATGGCACTCCGCTTGTGTCATTGGCTGTTTCAGTGTGTTGCATGGGTGAAGAGCTGCAGTGATGCAGTCACCGGCAACTATTCCTATGAACTGCGCAATGCTGAAGATAGACTAATTGTAAATATAGCTTTAGCTCAGTGGTTCAACATGCAATGATGATGAGGATGCGAAAAGTCCAGTTCTAGACTGCATAACCAAGTCAAATCAAACTCCTCCCACCGACCAGTCATTGAGGGCCACCCCGATTCCAGAGAAATTTGGGGCCACCAAGCGAAACTGTTGGAAACCACTGCTTTACTTTACATCTGCCTGTCTTCTTAGTGCCTGAGTGTAAGGTTGGTAAATAGGGGTCTAGCAGAACGCAACATGTAAATTTGCAGTTGTTCAATTTGTGTTGTTTCATACCTAGTGTAATGAGCTCTTTCGTACTTTACTTTCATTCCGTTTTGACATTTATCTGAGTAAGCTTATTTTACTTCGTTAAAGGCAGCTAGGATAGCTCGATTGAAAGCAAATTCCGCCTTCTCGACTATCTATATTTAGAGTAAGGGTTACGTGGCCAAGGGTTATTTGGCCTGTTCTTTCATAATCCGGTGTCAGAATTACAATAAAAGGGTCGGAAAGCTGTCATTTTGGATCTAGGGGTGTGGCCTATTTCCAAGAAGCTGATTGGTCCATTGGCATGATATGCCCATAACCTCGTGGGAAAAAAATTGTGCTGACCGCAATGAAGCTTTGACAGCAAGCTCAGAGCCACATACAGTATCTATAGCAAATTTTAACCAGGGAGTTGTTATTCGGAAGGGGATACATCGCTTTGAAGTGAAGTTTACACAGAGTAATCTGTCTCTTGTATCCTTGTCATTCCTATAAGACTTACACTGGATTACGTAATTGATACAAAAGGGATTTGCCGTCTGCTACATCAACAGTAAGGTTGGGGTTTGTCGCTACTGCCATAGCATTGCCAGTCGCTGGAAAATAAAAAAATACTGCATCTTTGGACGCTCGGTGACGCGGATCAGAGTATACCAGTAAGGGTTTATGTAAAAATCTGAATCTGATTGAATACCCGAATATTTTAGAAAACTTCCGGAAACTTTCCAAATTGTTGTGACAAACTTTATACCGTCTGCCTCTGCAGCTCATTTGCATGACGTTAGTTCTTTAGGAAGGGACAAACCTACTTTGGTTTATTTCAATGAAACAGTCGTTTCGAGTGTAGCACCTGCCCCTAAATTGGCGGCGGCGTAAACCTACTCATCAAAGTATTGTCCTGAGTAAGCCAATTGTGATAGGATTACTAGACCTGAATGATGTTGCTAACATATCAATGTCACATTTGAAGCAAACGAATACAAGAAAGAATTCCCCATCAATGGAATAAGTAGCTTATCATTAACAATCTCCTCGGGATTTAAAGGATCGTAGCGTATTAGCAAAAATTAAACTTTTCGTTCAAACCTCCTTCCGAACAGGGAGTACTCCCTGTTCCGAATAACAACTCCCTGTTTTAACTATTCATCGGTTCCTTACGCCAGTCGGAAAATTAGAAAATACCTCTTACAGGATTACAAAACAATGCATTGTGGAGATATACTATGATAAAATAAATAGTATTAGTTACCTAGTGAAATGAAACCAGAAATAATTGTAATGTCTGATGAACTCAATGGCTGTAAAAGTGGTTAAAGGCCGAGTTTTCCTTTCTCAGATAGTATTAGCTTCTCAATGTTATCCAATTGCTTTGACTCCTGCCAACCACCGACTAGTTTTTCACGTTATTTCACTGCACAGTGTATCTTGGCGAGTAAGCAAGTGTGTGAGATAGAGGCTACACTTTTTTGAATCTAAATCATTTCACTGGACTGCCCATACCAAGGCTAGGTGAGATCACAAAAATAATTTCAAATACAAGAATATAACAAAATGTACTTTGGGTAATGCAGTAAAGTCCTTCTGTATGTTTATTTGTTGTTTGTTTATTATCATTCTCTATGACACCTCTGAGGAGGTTAAAGAGACTCGAATACATATAGATCATGTGAAGTTAGGTTTGACTTAGTACGTACATGTGAGCTCAAAATGGTCGAAATCCATAAATCAAATGAAACCGCAATTTAACAAACATATGATATTATCAAATCATTGCTTACTTTCTTCAGACCAAATAGTATGGTTGTTGGGTTCCTCATCTAGTTGCTGATCTTCAGAATTAGTAACAGAGCACTGAACTCTCATGCATCTCCGTAGAACATTGCTCTGCCAAGTGCACCTTCTTCTAAAATACTATAATCAACACTTAAGGCACTGACTGTACCTAAAACTGGGGGTGACTATGGTCCTTCGAATATTTCGGAGACTGGGGCATAGATATTTTAATTGCCAAAAAAATGCGTTTAATGCTTAGTCCAGTGTGGGAGATTGACGGAGGTGATTTATGTAATTGGTTGGATACGATTCTGTATAATTACGTTACACTTAATCCAAAAAAGTCTTTTGTACTGTTTGCGGTGTCATACCACAACCGTTCGTAAAACTATGACTACCAACCTCAGGATCCCAATCTGTCATCTCTAAGACCTCTTTATGTAATAACGAGATTCACTTGTAATTCCTCCTGATATTGCAGTAGGTATTGTAGGCATATATTACATCCCGTAATAAAAATGGGATGCCTCGGTGTTACAGATACACAGTGTGACTGAATCTCCTTCAGTCTCCTTTAATCGGGCAAATCAATAAAACTGATTGAAGGATGGGAAGGCTTATGGCGTGGGTTCAGTTTTTTCCAAGATTCTACGAAATATGTCCCAAATTACTTACCACCAATGATTTTCGACACTTTCAAAGCAATATATTGCTGAAACTGTTTTCCTGCATAGTTGGGATTCGCACAGCTAAATATTTTATCCTTCCTTACCAAGTAGCCATATCGTATGAGTAGACGATACTGCTTTTACGTACACTTCGGGAATTTCATTTTCATTCAGGTAGCCTACTTGTGTCCTCAAGGTTCGTAGCAAGATAATGGTAAAAAACAGGAAATTTTGAAAGGTTTTTCTGAAAGGTTAGAATCAAACCATGTCTATATGTTGTCCTCGATATGGACTGCTCTCTTTGATCACAGTCAGCCTATTGCTTGTGTTGATGAGTATAGGGTTTCTCATGGGTCCTTGATAAGTTTTCACTCTTCGCCCACTGTTCACCTTCTCTGGATCAGAGATTCCAGAAAAACTCTTGTCACATCATTCAACTTGGTGCATCACCCTCGTTCAACTTACTGCACCAAATGTTTATATCAAGAAATACCCGGTGTCTTCCCTCGGCTCCCACCATCTGCGTCCTCATCCCTTTGCACCCTCAATTTGAAAGGGACGTTTTTATAGAAATATACACACTTGTATTGAAATAAGTTATGTGATTCTCAAGACATCTGCAGATAAAGTTGTGACATTTCTAAATCAAGTGAACTTAAAACAAGCGCATATGACACCATCACCTCCAATTAATAAGCTCTATTCCCTTTTCTTTAAAAATTTTCAATCAAATTTTTCCTCCACACTATTATGTTATTGTTATGTGAATGAGTGAGAGGCGTGGAAAGCCTATATGCCTAAAATTTTGTGAAATAGTTCCAGACGTCTCTTTCTCCACGCCTGTGTAGAGGCAATCGAGCATAACAACGATACTTTGGATATCCCAAACCTACAAAAATTGAAGGGTTGCTACTGATTAAGCTCCGCTGTAATAACACATAAGATCAGAAGCCGGTCTAGCTTCGATTATAAGAACCAAACATTTCTTCGTATGAGCTACCCTACAAGAGGAAGTATAGCTTTTGATAACCCACCAGCTCTAAACAGCTATTGTTAGTAAATACATTGTCTTTCAAACCCGGGCAAATTCATAAAGCCTAACGACTCGGGTGTTTTCTAAAAGCATGTGGACCAATAGCTGTCACGTGACGTACTTCGTCTTTCACGTACTGCAGGTTTTTGTTTTCTCTTATGCTTCCTTTAAGGTCTTCAACATAGTTTGTGCATGATTGAAAGCAGATATCTCAGTAGGGCAAATAATTATGCCAAGAAAAAGAAAGTCCTAAGACATTACAAAACAAAGAGATAAATATAAGCTATTAAGTAGGCATACAGCCTTTCTTTGAATATTCTCTCCGTTGGTTTCTGATGAAATAAATTGGCCATCAATTACGTCAACCCAACATGTTGTCCTATATTAAATAGTATTGGTTGTGGCAAGTGATCCCTTTAGGACTGCTTGCAAATTTAAGTGAAGAAATTGGTTCAAATGATAAGTCTATTAAATACAATTTCAAGCATGGGCGTCAATCCTGGGGGGACAGGGGGACACGTCCCCCACGTTTTGGAAATATACCCATTGACTTAAGATTTTTACACAGTAAATTTTTGACCGAAGTGGCCATGTCCCCCCACATTCAAGTAAAGATTGACGCAAATGATTTCAAGTCTCCTCTAACTTAAATATATAAAATAGAGGCAATAGAAATTTGGAAATATCAACGTTTTTAATAAATTAGTAGCATTTGAGCAACTTAGTTTCTGCTATTTGAAAAGACAGGCTTCAACCAAACATCTATGGATGCCCAGTTTGGCACTTTTCCTCAAAACAAGGCCCCTTTTAACGTTGTAGCAATCATAAAGGGCCCGATACCTTGTTCAAAGAGCTACTTTCTATACCAACTTCCTCAGCTCACTAACCTTAATTACGTCCCCAGCCAATATCATTTTTCTCTTGTTTATCGTTCTCACAGTTTCGAGGACGATACAGAATATGACGCACATTTAACATTTCTTCCATAAGAATTATTATATCATTCGTGAGGAAAACACAAAAATAATCCTACGATTGTCACCGTAAGGTGTAGAATCCCGAATCTGAACACATAGAAGAACAGGTGTACTAAACACTGCACACAGACGTACGTAAAATGATGTAAATAATACTGAGCGAAAAGATCTAAATGAGAAGAGTTGCCACATATCTGATGATATTGTAACTTGTTCCGAAGAATTTTTCATTTTGACTGGGGTCTTGATCACCAATAGGTACACTGGATGTTAGAGTTGTCAGAGTGGATGTGTCAGAGGACTATATAAGGTTCCAACTGATTGGTAGATGCAAATGAGTCCTTAACGTTATCCTGTAAACAACGGGTATCAGTTAATGCCTATCATCATTCAAACTACCAATCTACAATCTCAATAGACTGAGACTTCAGGGAGAAAACTTTTGGATTTATGAAAATGGCAGCTGTTGCCCTCAAGAGAAGATCATAATTATTTTTGAGAAAGATTAACAATCGATGCACTTCGGCAAAACATTCTCCCAATATAAAACAGATCGATAGAAAAATGGTGAAAAGGTTGAAACACTGACAATAAGCGACACTCGACAACCTTTTACTACATCAATAGCCCAGCTAAAGCTTTCCAGCTCAATCAAACTCCTTGAAAATTTGGCTTCCTGAAAACATGAAATATAACTTTAATTGATAAATTCTCAGCATAGATGAGGATGTGTCGTTGCTGTGCCGGCGAAGCGGTGGTAACACAAGGATGTAATCCTTTTGAATGGTTATATGAATGTATTCAAACAACCAACCACCTTGAAGATCCTAATGGACTCTATGCAGGACGCACGTGTAGGTTGCAACGTAAAAGATTCAGAGAAACTAAACATTTCATTTGCGTAAGACTATTCAGCTGTAGATCTTACATAATGGTAATATACCAAGCTCAAGTTCTGGGGATAAATCAGACTAAGGCTGTATATTGGGAAACTGTGGGAAGGGGAGATGATTAATGACTTTGGAATTCAAAGCTTGTAATAATATACTTCCTGAACAGTAATTCGAAGTAACACGTTCTGATCACACTCCTAGAAGCAACACTCCTTTCTTAAAGAAAAGGATATCTGATAATTCACACCTAGTAACACGTTCCTACCGGTGGCACAGTTGTTTACCTATGATCTCGAATTTCCCTTTACCAGTGGCAGATTAACTAATTGTTATAAGCAATGTGTAAGTTAAAGGGTCCTCAGTCAACCTTTATCTCTAGGGAAAACTCAAAGGCTGCCTACGTTAAACAGACATTCTGCCCTGATATTTACCTATCAGCCTATCGACTACGGGTGGCACAGATGTTCACTTGCTATCTCGACTTTCCAGTTTTCACTGCCAGATTCAGCAATGATCATGGGCAACCTGTAGGTTTATGAGCTACCCATCTTTTGTTTCTGGGTAGACCCCTCAACTTTTCATAATTCATTTTCTTCTGTTTCTGTGTGCGAATAACAGATACGTCACACTGATGCACACATGTAAGCTTATCAACCACGTATGGGTACCATCGTTAAGATGAACGTAGCCAGATGTATGAATGATGAAGTCAACCTGTAGGTTGAAGGTCATCAACCATTTTTGTCTAGGGAAACCCCGGAAGTTCCATTAAACTAAGCACACTGCAGAGGAGCCTTACACTGTGAGCCAGGTACACGAAACTGGATGTACCTGCTTGTAAGTTATGTATAAATCCAGGATTTGCGCATTGGTGACCAAGTATAAGGAGGCTAGATGCTTCAAGGGAGGAAAATAAATTCACAAGTCCAATGATAATTAAAGAACACCATGACTGATTAAAAACTTCTTCATCGATGTAGCTACAGGATATTGTCTAAATAAATTGAGATGAAAGTTTGGTAAAAGGAAATCAGCTCAATTTCCTCTCGCTGGAACTTTGCAAAGATGCAATTAACTTTATGAAGACACCTGATGCGATATCATCTTCTCAACACTGCACAAGGATTCTTATGGCCGTCTCTGTCCCATCTATTGTTCAACTCCATCAGAAGTGAGCCTACTGTACCTTCACGGACTAGGAAATATCTGTGAATGATACACAGTTTTACACATAGTCTTATTTTCCAAGGTCGGCCCTCACGGGAGAACGAATCAAACGTTTACAAAGGAGAAGGGACTCACATTTCCACGGCGTCAGCCTAACCCTGGGAAAGCTTGTAACTTTCTGATAGCAGGCTATCAAGGAAAGAATGCAAACTTTGGTTTGTAGCTTAGGTATTGTCTTCAAAGAGAAATGTGGCACTGCAGGAGAGCTTGGGTAGCGGCAGAGCTACCATATAGTCAAAGGAGGCAACCACCCCCATGACGGACTCAAATGGATTATTGAGGACCCCTTCAGGCTTTAACTACTGTTTTACCCATTACCTACTAAAACAATTGTTTTAAATAATCTAACTTAATCATGTTAGTTGTACTTCCAGATTGAAAAAGTCTCAAGTCGTTTTACTTACCAGGCAAAACCTGAATGAAAACCTTGATTCAAGATACCAGGAAGTCATTGTGTGCATAGTAATGTCAGCAGGGAATTGCTACGATTTGTGACTGAGAATTCTCGTACCTGATAGTGAAGCCTTAATTGCACTAAATTAGACAAGCTAGAAAGCAGACTTTTGATTGGTGAAGATATTATTCACTATAATGTGCTTGTGTGTAGTCCATTCTGAGTATAGTCATAATTTTTGGGCAGTTCCATCAATATCTAACAGCTTTTTAAGACACTGTGACAGTTTGTGTCTACTTTTGTCTCTGAATATTTACCTTTTTTAATTATCAAGAAACCGTATATGAAAACGGGAGCTTCTAAACCCCTTTTGTGAGTGACTCCGTTTTACGTGTGGTAGCCCTTAAATATGTGTAAGACACAAGGATCCTCTAATGACCAATTATGTCTTCATAAAAAAAAACTTCAAACATCTCCGCTTGCCTGAATAAACGTAAAAGATTTCTAGGGGAAATTTTACTCTTTCTTCAAATGGTGTACTTATTGTGTGTGTAGGTTATTAACACTCCACGAAAGTGAAAGAAGAAGTGGTTTAATCATTATTGAGGTGACAAGCTAATACCTTATCTTCATGTCATTCTGGAGCACATGAAACCAAATATCACAAAGTGATCTAATGTTATTTAATGTATGTAGATAGTAAATATGGGTAATCTTTTAAAGCAAGTATAACATTAGTACTCTTATTACTATTTATGAACTGTTGATTACAATAAAGATCAATTTTGAACCAATGCGGTGAATCCGCATAATAAGAATACAGTGGTAACCACAAAATTGTCATTCTTTATTCCGGCTACGAACTTCCCAGGCCTATCGATGACATTTGCATTACTATACGGATAGTAAGTACACTAGCTCCCTGTGCTTAATTGTTAGCATTAAATGTAGGCATACTGCAAATTTTGTCAGGAAGTACAGCTGTCTTTGTTCTACAAATGTCCATATGAACCGTGCTAATACAGGGTTATTTTCCAAAAACCTGCCTGAGAAATCCAATTTTCCTGTACTCCGAGGGCTGCAGCCCGTACCACTGGATCGTACGTCTAGCAATGTAAATATATGCTGATTATAAGTTCACTAGCCTTTGGATACAACATACTCTTTACCTTCGTAAACTAAATATACATCCTTAACATTTACACTCTAAACACTGTTGAGGAAGCCTATCCTCGTGGTTGAAGAACCACATAACTTGGTTAAAGGATACGTTCCGTTTGGTAACATTAGAAACTACATGGATACTATTTTAATCAATTCATTCATTACACAAAACAGACCTCTGCATGATCATGAAGATAAACATTTTATGCTTGACCATTTGTTACGGATATTGTTTAATGCCCCTTTACCACTTTACCTGACACCTACAGAGTCTGCGTCTTTTACATGATGGACGTATAGTTACATCCTATCCTTGAATGTTGTTAGGCGCAAGAACTATGAAAACATAAGTGTTAATTTAAAATGATAACTAGCATGGCGAAATCATAGAAATTCAAAACATTAGCGACTCGCCATAGGGGCACGGGGCACTTGCCCCCCCCCCAAACGTTTGCAAAGCATGATCATTAATTTTCCAAAAAAAATAAATACAACATTACTCAGTGACGGATCCAGGATTTGGCAAAAGGGGGGTCTTAGTGGTTTGTATAAAAATCCGATCTGGGGGAGGTCTAAGGTGTCCCCGGGGGGCAGTGTCAGGGTATTTTAATAGGGGCAAAGCATGTGATGAGTAATCACCGTCCTGAGGAGGGGTCTAAGGAGAAATTTTTGTTAATTTAAGGTTGCTCAGATGCAAAATGGTGATGTCTGTTGTGTATTTTTTGAACTGTCCATATATGGCTGAAAAGCGTCCATAATTCAGTGAATTTTAATTTTTGGTTTGGTGAAAGATACTTTGCTGGGGAGGGGTCTAAAGAGAGGGTTATCTCCTCCCCTTTGAGAAATTTTTGTTAATTTAAGGTTGTTCGGATGCAAAATGGTGATGTCTGAGGTATATTTTTTGAACTGATCATATATGGCTGGAAAGCGTTCATAATTCAGTGAATTTTAATTTTTGGTTGGGTGAAAGATGCTTTTCTGGAGAGGGGTCTAAGGGGAGGGGTGTCCACTCCCCTTGCACTCCTCTCCTTTGGGAAATTTTTGTTAATTTAAGATTGCTTACACTGTAAAAATTGATTAACACTTTTTTGTAACAGATAATAAACGCGTCTTGGCGTTTACGTAACAGAAAAAACAATAAAATACATAAGCAAATTAAACGTCTAAAACGCCAACTTTAATACATTGACGCCACTTTAATGCCACCTCGTAAACACGTTTATGCGTTTATTTCATGATTACTGTAAACATCAAGTTGTTTTTAATAAAGAAAAATTAACATATATATCATGTAAACGTGTTTGCGGAGTGCACTTTAATTGACGTCATTATCCCTATCATGTGTTAATATTCGTTCAGTCATTTGCTGTGCGTATCCATTTTGTTGTTCGTTTTTTACTTCTTAAACGCCATATATGTGTTAAAAAATGAAGACGTCTATTTTTACAGTGTAGATGCCTTCAGTATATGTTTGAACTGATCATATATCGCTAGAAAATGTTCATAATTTAGTGAATTTTAAATTTTACCCTAAATTCACAGTACATTCCATTAAAATAAATTACAAGGCTTAAATAAAGATATTACTGGGTAATATTGCAGCAAGTTATAGTTAAAAGCCTAATGTTGTCGAAAATATTCCTCTAAATATTAAAGAATGCTGAAATTCCCTTGAAAGTAGAAGCAGTGCTCCAAATGCTGTGGGCCTGGCCGGTAATAGACTGAACTTAACAATCCATTAATAGAGCGTTCATGAGTAACTCCTTGCAATGCCCAGAGAAAGTTACTGAGGCCAATATAAGCCAAAATGTTATCAGCTAAAAGTCAGTAGCAGAGTCAGTAGCATAACACTTATTTTCTGAGGTAGAAAATAATGAACAAATCTGAGTTTTACTCTGACACATCTCATAGGCCTGTTTCATTGGAACAGGGCCTTGTCTTTTGTTTTATGAAGTTGAAAAAACTTTTTTAGAAGGGGGCCCGTGTAATTCAAGATGGGTTAGGCCCTCCCTTTTCCTTGAGTGGGTTTAAAATTAAAGAAGTGACTAACTTTCCAATGCAATGCGAAGGTTAAACAGTAATAAAGTGTTTTCAAAACGACATTTTTAAGGCGCGCTTCGCGCTTTCCTAGTTGCTTGTTTGCAACTATATATACTTCAGACATCACAAGTGGACCTGCATTAGTGCTAGCTAAGGTAAGGTAAGGTAATCAAAACAAATGATCACGCTGTGACATTTGTAATCTGATTAGCTTAGGCATCATAATGTCATTTACAGAGTGTAACAGTAGTGCTGGAATTAAATGCCCATAGTTTTGCAGACACATCAGAGCTTTCGGGGTCATTAGATACACAACCCATTAGCCGTTTTGATTATCATCCACGACTAAAAGCAATTTTGCCCGGGTGTCACCTGGCTAGATTAACATAGGTATCTTCTACAAAAAGTTGTAACGGACATGTAGCCTAAACGTATTGTTTCCCATAGAAGGAGAGGTTTCCCTTTGTCCAGATTGACAGCGCTGTTGGCCCACGAGCGGTCGTATGACTGTCAAATGGCATGTTATAAGCAAAAGGTTATCCACCTCTGTGCTAAAGTATACCGCTTCAATTGATTTAAAATAAACACACCAAACAGTCAATCTAAGCTCAGTGTAATGAGACTTTTGACTAGTGGCCTAGCTATTTGTAGCTATATTAGGATGAGACGTCCTTCTGAGTTAGGGGAATTCCCTTCCCCCCTTTAAAAAATTTCGTTTCGGAACGGTACTGAGATCCAAAATAGTGCTATCATTTCATCGTTTTCAAGTGTCTTCAGTGCTCGAAATTTTCAGTAGTTTAACTAACCAGAAAGCCCAAAGGCTTTGGATGCTTTGTTGCACTGAGGTTTATCCCTCAAATTTACAAGTATTACAAGTATCTAACACCCCTGTCTTGAAATATCGTGTTTTTCAATGCATTTGGTATTTAACTTCTGATGACTTCAAATGACCTCTGACCCCCAATGGATCTTGGATCTTGAAAATTCTTGGGAATTTTGCTTTTTGACCTCTGGTGACCCCAGATGACAATCTTGGGAATTCTTGGGAAATTTTGCTTTTTGACCTTTAGTGACCCCAGACGATGATCTTGGGAATTCTCGAGGAATTTTGCTTTCTGACCTTTAGTGACCCCAAATGACACTTGAGAATTCTTGCTTTATTACGTCTGGTGACCCCATGACAATCTTAGAAATTGTTGGGAAATTTTGCCTTTTGACTTCTGGTGACCCCATATGACAATCTTGGGAATTCTTGGGAAATTTTGCTTTTTGACCTCTGGTGACCCCATATGACGATCTTGGGAATTCTTGGGAAATTTTGTTTTTTGACCTCGAGTGACCTCAGATGACCTTTGACCTCTACCAGAAACAATTGAGTTCTTTCAACATGACAAATCAATATACCATGTATGAAAAGTGTCCTTCAGTCCTACCTTGAGATATCGTAATTACAAGGCTTTCAGTCTTTGACCTCCAGACACCTCAAATGACCTTTGACCTTCACCAAAAACAATAGGGCTCTTCCTCTCCACGTGACAAATCTGCGTACTAAATATGAAGTGTCTATCATTGCTATCTTGAGATATCATGATTACAAGCGATTTACAAGCTTTTCGCAGTTTTACCTCTGGTGACCTAAGATGACCTTTGACCTCTGCTGCAAACAATAGGGTTCTTCTCAACATGACAAATCTATATACCAAATATGAAAAGTGTCGGTCATTGCCATCTTGAGATATCGAGTTTACAAGCCGTTTATGAGGCTTTTGCAGTTTAACCTCCAGTGACCTCAGATGACCATTGACCTCTACCAAAAACAGTAGCGTTCTTCCTCTTGACATGACAAATCTGTATACCAAATATGAAAAGTTTCCTTCACTCCTACCTTGAAAAATCATGATTACAAGGTTTTCAGTCTTTTACTTCCGGTGACCTCAAATGACCTTTGACCTTTACCAAAAACAATAGGGTTCTTCCCTTTTAACATAACAAATCTATATACCGAATATGAAAAGTGTCGGTCACTGCTATCTTGAGATATTGTGTTTACAAGCCGTTTATAAGGTTTTCGCAGCTTAACCTCCAGTGACCTCAGATGACCTTTGACCTCTACCAAAATCAATAGGGCTCTTTTTCTTGACATGACAAATCTGTATACCAAATATGAAAAGTGTCGGTCATTGCTATCTTGAGATATCGTGTTTACAAGGTTTTCGGTTTTTGACCTCTGGTGACCTCAAATGACCTTTGACCTCCGCCAAAAACAATAGGATTCTTTCTTTTAACATGACAAATCTATATACCGAATATGAAAAGTGTCGGTCATTCCTATCTTGAGATATCGTGTTTACAAGCCATTTATGAGGTTTTCGCATTTTAACCTCCAGTGACCTCAGATGACCTTTGACCTCTACCAAAATCAATAGAATTATTTCTCTTGACATGACAACTCTGTATACCAAATATGAAAAGTGTCGGTCATTGCTATCTTGAGTTATCGTGTTTACAAGGTTTTTGGTTTTTGACCTCTGGTCACCTCAAATGACCTTTGACCTCCACCAAAAACGATAGGGTTCTTTCTCTTAACATGACAAATCTATATACTTAATATGAAAAGTGTCGGTCATTGCTAACTGGAGATATCGTGTTTACAAGCTAAGCGTCACATACACACACATACACACACACCCACATACACACACACCCCCACCCACCACATCCCCCCCCCCACACACACACACACACACGACATCACCATCGCATAGATTCCTTGCCTGCCTTCGGCAAGGAATCAAAAACAATCCAGAAAACCAACATTTCCGGGCTTCTTGGCAAAGTTGAAACACATCGTGACACAATGAAAGAAACAACAAAATATCGAGCCGCTTTGCCCATTTCACCTGCCTCTTACTCTCCCTATGGAGTAGCGAACGGTTGATATGGTTGTAATTAAAGTAGTCAGCTAATGACTGCCGGAAATGGTTTTTGAAGAGCTTTTGAAAACTACATGAGGCACCGCTGTAATACATAATAATAACCACACTTCTATTGTACTATCCGGAGCTGACGTTAATATTGCGGGGGGGGGGGGGTCTTTCGAACCGCCCTGAATACGGACTTGAGTTTGCCCCCCCCCCAAACAAAATTACTTAGAGCCACCCATGATTCAAGATAAGGGAGAATGGTGATCTGCGATCTAGACTAAAGCCTTCCATCTAGCTGGCTTCACGGCAAGAAAGTACAACAGGGTACAATGGAAGTATCACGGCGTTGCTTTTGCCCAAGTTATTAAAGGTAGGAGTTACTAATGTCAAAGTCAGGAATATATGACGAAAATTTAAGGCACCATGACTTATTTTTTTGTTCTTGTAACTACTCCAAATCTTTCAAAAAGGGCAAAAACGAACAAACTCATTGAGGAGAAGGTAACGTCAAACAAAAACCTCCACAAGGAAGGACACGTCTCTGTAGCCTATATATCTATAATTGTAGCCATATCGAGATCTTAGCTCAGGAAAGAGGACTCTTGGGCAGTGGCGGGTATTTTTTTTTTGCCAGCAAGCCCCTCTGAAATTCAATGGAGAAAAAATACAAACGCAAACAAGCTGGAATAATTTGGACATAATACTAGCAGCCCTTTTTATAGGTTTGTTTTCTTTCTGTGGTAAAAATATTTATGTAGAGCACGAAACCAATTTCTTCAAGTTCCCTTTACAAAGTTTAAGATTATTCCCTCGTGTATACTCAACAAGCGCCATGTCAGTGTAGCACCTTAAAATTGTTCAATGTAACTCCTTGGAAAATCTGTATTCTTTTCGAAAGAACTGCGTTACCCCAAAGCTGGCATAAGAAGGCTTAGATACCGTTAAAACCCCTTGGCAAAGGTACCATTTACTAACTCCTCTTGCCCGTCTACGTCATTAGAGATACACCATTCAGTAAAACAGATATGTGAGTGAAACCACCTGCGGCACATAACTTTTATTGAAGTCGCAAAAGCTGGAAACTGAGACCCCTGAGGTGCTGCATGACTATCTGAGTGTTATTTTAAAACGTCATCCCATGATTCTACTATACAAATCTACAATGATTCATAATGCCTACAGGTGCTGTAGCCGAATATAGGTAGAATAAGCAAATAGCAATAAACTGCTTCTTTATGCTGGTGTTCCGAGAAACTGAAATGTCAAACCAGATTAACAGCGCAACCCCAGAAGGCTTATCGAGATAAACAAGGTAGTCACAAAGTTATTTCTTTTGATGTGAAAATTTCAAAAGGATAACGAGGTTATTGAATATTTGCAACTCACTTAAACGCTCTTCCATTTACAAACAAGTTAATAATATCTCGTTCGGCAAGGTTCCTGTCACTATACCTCGGTTCGGAGAAAGACCGTTCATATTACAAGATCTGTCAGCATGGAATACAGACGATGTCTTTTGATTTTGGTTGTATTTAGTAGTAGCATACAGGCTGAAGGTAAGTTTGTAGAGTTGCAAACTAGGCGGGACAGGCAAGTACTACCGTAACTAAAAGATATACAGAAACAGAAAGACAACTCAACACGGAGGGGTCTGTGCGCAACTAAATGTATTCTTTATCAGCCTGCAGGCTATAGAGCTTTGTTGCGCTAAGAATACGACATGTACAGGTGTAAGTGCATTCATGCATACATAATTACAGTAACTACCTTGCTACTACACAGGATTGCTTAAACAAAGATATAGAATCTACCTAGCTACTACACAGGAGATACAGGATTGCCTAGGTACTAATGACTTGAAGTGCATCACAAATCATCTTGAACTCTACAAATTAAACTCCAAATCCGACGGTTACCACAGTATACCGTACAAATTATCCAAAGAATTGCATTCCCCGTTACCAAAAAAGTAAAGTCTGACGGTTTTGACTTCATTTTCTATCGGTTTACAGCACCGTTGACATTTGTCGAAACAGGGATTAAGTAATACATCACTGGTTGAAAAGCCAGTGCGATGTCTTAGGCCGTAGGTAGTCACAGTTTACCGCTTATTATCCAACAAGTGAGTTGCTACTTACAACTCCCTAAAAGAAAGGGGGGGGGGGTGATGTCACCTTCCTGCTAATAGCAACTCCCTGCTCCGACGACGTTTAACTGTGCCTCCATGATTACAACAGAAATAGTCAAGACTACCTTTACCGGCATAAGCCATAGCATCGACCACGCCGGGAAAAAATGTGGAATTCGGGAAGCTCATTCCCGGGAAATTTGCCGTGAATGCCGTCACTCGCGGGAAATTTCCACTGACCAAAAAATAAATTATCATTAAAAAAAATACCGTAGTCATAGCGCCAGAAGCCATACCAGCAACAAGGTCTGGTCTAAGAGCAATGACTTTGTTTCAATACAAAAAAAAAAAAAAACAAAAAGGTCAAAGAAAAGTGTCGGATATTATCGCCCTTACACGAAAATGTGTTTCATAACTGGTAGCACGAATACAACAGTATGTAGAATCGGCATCTTGGAGCGACACCACACCGATCTGCAACTGTCTGTGGTAGTCAATAGTGTGGGGAGTGCAGTGAAAAAAATTGATCGGGATAGATATCCACCATTTTTTTAAATTGTGATAAAAAATCTTCCACAACCTATAGGGCACAGAAAATAAGAATTTCATAAGAGAAAACACGTCAGGCTTAATAATCATGTTATGTGTGTTGTTATACGCGATACTGACAGCGAGTAATCATGAACTGCAAATTTATGAAAGAACAGTTTCATCGTCCGCTTGAAAGATTCACTCAATATTAAAATGCATGCTGTGCGCTGAGAACAGGCATTGGACTTGTAATTAAACACGTGTCAAACGTTTGGCTTCCGCATTCATTTGTAGTGCTTGAAACCATTTATTTCTGACTTCATCACAAAAATGATAATTTGTAGTGCATGCATGCAAATAATTAAAACGACAGCACCATTTTATATCTAAGTCCCCTCCTGAGAGCATTTTTTTCAAACGGGGAGAGGAGACGCCCTCCCCGTGCCCCCGTGCCCCCCTTCCCTTATATCCCCACCCCTCAGGACGGTGATCACTAACCGTTCTTGCGGGAAATCTGAGTTGCATTCCAGGGAAATCTGCATTTATTCTGGCCCTGGCATCGACATTTCATCACCTTCCGCCGGTCAAAGACGAAAATGGGTTTCTAGAAACGGATAAATAAAAATAAAATCATCTGTCGTCAACTTATGATTGAAAGCCCCATCCTCCACAGACATCAAGTAGTGCGGGGTAATTAGAAATAGACGGGGTAATTAGAAATTAGTTAGATGAGGTTTAACGTCCCAGTTTCCAACCAATTGGTTCAAGTCGAGACGACCACGGCATTTTTTCCAGTTGTAGCTCACTGGTTTTTTTCCCTACTCCATTACTTATGCTGAGCACCAAGCACAAAGGTAGTAGGTTCCATTTTTAAAGTCTTTGGTATGACCCGGCCAGGATTTGAACCCTAGACCTTCCGGCTGCAAGCCGGATGCTCTAACCACTTGGCCACTGCAGTCGGTAATTAGAAAGAAATTAGAAATACCTCAAGAGTACGGAAATGTTTGATTACCTAGCGATTAAAAACATTTCTAGAGGGACACCGCCCCTCCCCCCACCTCTACCACTTTAGCTACGAGATTGCTCTTATGGCCACGGGTAGAATTTTAAACAAAGAATTTCAAAAGTGAGCTTCATTAGCAAAAATATGTTTCATTTCAAAGTATTATTATCGATTTTAAAGGAGAAAAAATGAATAGCATCTTTAACCTATTTAAGAGGATGTATCAGTTTTAAAAAAGGTCATCCATACCCCCAAAGAGTATGACAGGTGTCAAATAAGGGCGGTGTTAGGGTGGATGAATTTTAACATTATTTATCATGACCAAGGACGGAAATTATGTGGGTCGGGCATGTGAATTCAATAATTTAGTTATTTTTATTTATTAGTTTGTTAAATACAAGAGGTGGAATAAGTTAGGAGGAAGAAGGAATGAATACATGTTGTCTCCCCAGTTCCGGAAAAATTATAGCAACGATCCTAATACTAATGGTGAATTTAAGACCATTTGCAATGATTCAACTGAACATGGGAAAAACTATTCAATCGCTTTTTGTTCGCACTATTCATCACTTGAACACATTACAAATGTATAGAAACGACAATTGCTCATAAGTGAATAATCGGGGTGGTGAAAATATTAAGAATGGCATACTTTTGTAAATGAAAATGCAGCACTTAACATACGGGGCTTTCAAGTTTGTGATTTTTTATGCAAGACAATTGGGATGAAATGAAACAAGTCTGCACACAACACTTTGAGAAAAGAGAAATATTAAGTTTAAATTGCACAAAATTGGTAGGATCAAGAACAGCCTTCTTCATTTTTTAACGTTTCAATCTTACAAACAAATTCTGCCAATATCTTTCTAAGTGAAGCATATTCCTTGAAAGTAAACCTACCCTACCTTCATTTGAATTTCCTGTTACTCTGCATCAATAATCAATAGTTGTAAAGACATTCAAAGTTTCTGTACCGTGAACTCAGTTCTTCTCCTTGAGAGGAAATTGTAGTAAACGGACAAAACAAGCGATTTCAAGAGAGCCAAAGTCCTTATACCTGTAAATGTAGGTAGCCTATTTAGTAACAGCTAACACCTCTTAACGTATTCTAATTACACTTTAAAGATAGGCCACTCTTTCACACAACACCCTGCATAGGTGTACATTTGCGCATTTTTGTCGCTTGCTGAATATGCAATCGGTACGAGGATCCCTAATTGTTTCATTTACCCGTCTATTCAGGAATGTCACCCCAAACCCTGGTTTTCTAGCGTTCGAGTTTAAAAATGTCACCTGAAGGTTGTTGACATGGAGTAGCGCCATGGTTGGATCTGGGAATTTTTGTACCTCAGGTTGAATGATTCACAGTTATGTCACAACGTGCAAGCCTGTATCCTAAGGTGGCAGGCAACGGCGCTCCCCTAGAATATCCCCCCCCCCCAAAAAAAAAATTAAACACTAGTATTGAATTAATGCAGTTTAGCATATCTTGCCCGACAAAAAATAAGTGGAACTTATTTCGCCCTGCCCTCCCTTTAGTTGCTTCTCAGGCCACGTGCTGTCAAAAGGGCTATTAAACAGCATTCAAACATTTACTTTAAATACCAGAGTTTTTATAGTTTTCTCTTTGAAATAGAAGTTCTGCAGTAGAAATAATTTGCTAGCATGCCTGTTCTTTGCTTTCTCATTAAATGCCTTCATATGCAAAAAGTCCTACACTACCCTTGTATGACCTTTTAACAGTATTCATTTCAAAATGATCTGATAACTTTCAGGATATTCCTTACTATCTTTCTTCACGCACAGAGTGTGATGTGCTGATTGACGAAGACGAATATGGATACATAATTTCTCCTAACTTTCCAGAAGGTTACGAAAGTGGTGTGAGTTGTCGCTATTTGATAAGAGCGCCACCACTCCAGTTGGTGATGATTTCTTTTAACAGTTTTATGATTGAAATGGGGCCAGGCTGTTCCTACGATTCCCTGAAGGTATGTTCATTTATTACAAAGTCGTCAGGACTAAGTTGATTGCAGTTCTACTACTTTCTTCTTTTACGGTATCGTTTTAAAATATGTCAATAATTACTTTTAGCATGTTGACCACAGTAACTTATGTTATGCCATAAGTTACTTCTTACGTGGGTATAGGCACAGATTCCTCTGTTGACGGGACCTGAAAGCTTAAGTATCCCGACGGATACTTCTTTCGACGAATATAAGGGATTTCCACAACAACCAATGTACCAACACGTAGCACGTTAATTATATACGTCATACCACACCAACGATGAAAGTCAAGGTACACTTCCGGGAATATTCTATAAATTTATAAAAGCTGATTGTTCGCAAGCTAGTGTATTCAGGTAATTTGTAGTGATTAGCTTTAGCGCCCTCATTTTCAAATGTACTTTTCCTGGGCATAGTTGCATAGTTTATGTTAATTAGGCCAGCATTCTGCAGCTGCTGAGTAGCGCACATACAACTCACGTTCTTGTTTACACTAAGTATGCGCTATAGTCTGCAGATACGACACATCACTGCAGCACTACTGGATCGCCTTCAGCAGAGCCTATAGTCTCGCTTCATCAACCAGCCATTTCGAGACGACATTTTCGAGACAGCATTAGCTTGCAAAGAAGACAAACAGGTACCGTAGGGTACTTAGCATTGCGGATAACATTATATTACAGTTATCGCTTCCATTTTACTACAGTTATCGGAACTTATCGCTTCGGCCTTATTTCATTTAAACACGTTCACTTGCATTGTTAGCGCCGCAAGGTGCACGGGAATAACAATTAAGTCATCGCGTGTGTATAGGCCTTACGTACACCATCCTAACAAGTAACTAACTGTAGGCTTTACTAGTCAACCACATAGGCTAGCTTGTTAGCTTAATATCTGGACCTAGGCCTAGCCCTGCAGCGTCACAGATTGCAGTAATCTCTGGTAGGCAATTCTCTTCAATGGTTGCAGCATTTACAACTGCCACGGTCAGCTTATTGGGGTGCAGCTTATACCGGCAGTGCAACCTCGGGCAATGCATCACCGGCAGCATTTCACTTCTGCCTGAGCAGCAAACTTACGGCGGTCAATTCAACTAACTGGCAGAGCCGGATTCACTCATTTTCGATTGCCTCTACTCAACAGCCTACTTCAACTTAGGGACTGATGTTACTTGGGTTGGCTGACTCACTAGCCACCACATTCACGGTCGGTCTTGGTGTAGACTTAGGTGTAGGTCATTACGTAATAAGTAATCAACAGCAGTAGCCAATACAGCTGTCTAATTCAGCTTCCTACATAAATTAATCCCAGCACATGTGCATACCTAGTCAACCTTAACTGCATGCTAACCGGTGCCATTTCCATTTACCTTTGCAGATCGGCTGGAGAACTTGATTGGCACATGATGGGAGATTTTGAGCACGCGTGGATTGGAGACCACCTTAACCTTCTGACCTAGGCTAAATTACATCGAGCCTTAGCAATACAGAATATTCATTTTTACAAATCTCCAAATTGGTGACCCCGACGTGATCCCTGTGCCTTTCTTGTTCTCCATTAATGTTATTCAATCAAACATTTTGGTACTTCTAACCGTTTGCACGTACATTTGACTTTCGGACTCTACTTTTGTTCTTTAATCGATTGCTTCGCTCAACTTGCAATCTAGGGAGGAGCTAGTTGTAGTGATTAGCTTTAGCGCCCTCATTTTCAAATGTACTTTTCCTGGGCATAGTTGCATAGTTTATGTTAATTAGGCCAGCATTCTGCAGCTGCTGAGTAGCGCACATACAACTCACGTTCTTGTTTACACTAAGTATGCGCTATAGTCTGCAGATACGACACATCACTGCAGCACTACTGGATCGCCTTCAGCAGAGCCTATAGTCTCGCTTCATCAACCAGCCATTTCGAGACGACATTTTCGAGACAGCATTAGCTTGCAAAGAAGACAAACAGGTACCGTAGGGTACTTAGCATTGCGGATAACATTATATTACAGTTATCGCTTCCATTTTACTACAGTTATCGGAACTTATCGCTTCGGCCTTATTTCATTTAAACACGTTCACTTGCATTGTTAGCGCCGCAAGGTGCACGGGAATAACAATTAAGTCATCGCGTGTGTATAGGCCTTACGTACACCATCCTAACAAGTAACTAACTGTAGGCTTTACTAGTCAACCACATAGGCTAGCTTGTTAGCTTAATATCTGGACCTAGGCCTAGCCCTGCAGCGTCACAGATTGCAGTAATCTCTGGTAGGCAATTCTCTTCAGTGGTTGCAGCATTTACAACTGCCACGGTCAGCTTTTTGGGGTGCAGCTTATACCGGCAGTGCAACCTCGGGCAATGCATCACCGGCAGCATTTCACTTCTGCCTGAGCAGCAAACTTACGGCGGTCAATTCAACTAACTGGCAGAGCCGGATTCACTCATTTTCGATTGCCTCTACTCAACAGCCTACTTCAACTTAGGGACTGATGTTACTTGGGTTGGCTGACTCACTAGCCACCACATTCACGGTCGGTCTTGGTGTAGACTTAGGTGTAGGTCATTACGTAATAAGTAATCAACAGCAGTAGCCAATACAGCTGTCTAATTCAGCTTCCTACATAAATTAATCCCAGCACATGTGCATACCTAGTCAACCTTAACTGCATGCTAACCGGTGCCATTTCCATTTACCTTTGCAGATCGGCTGGAGAACTTGATTGGCACATGATGGGAGATTTTGAGCACGCGTGGATTGGAGACCACCTTAACCTTCTGACCTAGGCTAAATTACATCGAGCCTTAGCAATACAGTATATTCATTATTAACAAATCTCCAAAAATTGTTAATGATCTTACAGTTGTTTGTCGTTCAAAAAGGTTTAAAAACTTAAATTTATACTGTTCTTAGTTGAAAAACTGAACCATTTTATTTAAAAAGTTAGACTCTTAACTGTTAGGGGTTGAGAAACTGCGTTTATGTTGAACAAGGAGAGGCACCATACAGCCATATGCTGTAATGAGCCTCACGATAAACACTTAGTAGACTCTAGTACTGAAATTATTGAGGGAACATTCACGTGTACGAAAAGGACCGAATTTAAAATTTGACTTACTTTTAATCAGAGGACTTTGTCCATTTGAGATTGTCCAATGTTCTCTCACATGTTCCATTTTGGGTCTCAGGTAATGTGTCCTTTAATTTTCAGCGCCCTAACCTTTGCAATTAGATTGACTTTGCAGTTTTTAGTGAGGTGCTGCTAAATGTTAACACAAACAAATAGCACGTGTTGAATTAGGAGCGTTAGCTGCTAACTTTTTCTAAGCTTAACTACCTTGTAGTTTGTTGTACAGTAACTGTTCGCTATATCCCTCCTCGAGTAGATGACTGAGTCACTTGGTTTAGTACTTTCAAAAGTCATTCGGCATGCTTAAAGACCTCCCCGATGACGAAATCAGGCCTTTTAACCAAGAGGGACATTTGGGGGCCAGGTACCCTGCTCCTTGGCATAGCCCCCCTGCTCTGCCGGATATTCTATTAAAAATTATGTTTCTCCATTTAACCAAGATTCACCCCCCCCCCTCCCCCGTTCTAAGCTTGATTTTCCCTCTCCCCCTGCTCTCCAAGTCTGGTTACGGGCCTGGACGAAACCTTTGTCATAGTCTATGCACTGAAAATTTGTAGTCTACACCTGTCTTGAATATGACTTTGTTTGATCTGCACTTGACCCTTCACCTCTATCTTTCGTAACATAATACCTGGAGGACTCGTAGCACAAGAATCCATAGGCTACACAATGGGCTCATGTAAAACAAATGCTCCTTCCCTGTGTAACTTCCTTAGGAAAACTCCAAACGAAAGCAGTACTTTCCTTTTGACGCCCAGTGATGGCATAATATGGTTATAGGAATGTCCAAGAGTACAAATAAGAGTGCATATTAAGCAAAATTTATAAATATCTGCAAACATGTGTGACAAACAGAATGAGTAAAACGTAGGAAATCTCCTCTGCATGTGTTGATTTGTATTCAGGTATGAGCAACCACTCTTTAAGTATTGAAAGAGAGCACCTTAAGGGGCGTAGGAGGTGACGAAACACCTTCCACTGTGTACATTTTTTTTTAAATCTTCAGTCAATAAACAATTGACAGGATAAAGTAAAAACTGTGCCTCGTTTTGTAAACAAAAAACGAGGCACAATGTTTACTTAATCCTGATTATTTTAGGGGGCAAACTCCCTTTATTCTTCTCAGTCCAGTATCGACAAATAGAGCCCAGGGGTCTTGAAGTGTTATGTACCGTGGTCCAATTTTACTAGAATTTTCACTTTACAATACTGGTTGTAGCTAGGACGGAATCAAATATAGTTTAATTTCTTCTGAAACTTTTTGGCTGTGTGAAAAATTCGAGAATCGATCACTTAAGTGCACGTTTCAGGTCCCAAATAGCCGCGGGTAGCCACATAAGAATTTCAGCTAATGAGTTTTGGTCGATCCATGATCCTACTATAAGGCACTTTGATGTGCAAAATTTTTACAGGTGTACGATGGTGGATCCACCTCATCTGCTTTTTTGAACACGTTCTGTGGTTACGAAACTCCGCCCTCTGTTTTTAGTAGCTCTAGGGAATTGCTCTTGGTCTTCGAGACTGATGCAGACGTCACCGATGAAGGGTTCAACGCTTCTATTAGTTTTGTGAGCGCATCAGAAACGTTAAAAGACCAGGGTATGGATATTCTTTAATTTGTTTTTCTGCACATTCAGCAAGATACAGATTTTTTATTTCCGTTCCCATGTCATCGGACAGCCTATTTCCCAATGCGAAACTGTATATGGACAGATGGTATTGTAATGAATATACTGTTTAGTTTGAATAATGGGACATTTTTGTAAAGGATGTTTATTGACAAGTAAATACGATTCAAATAAGTAAGAACGCTGATCTGCTTTCGAACGATGGTTGATGAATATTTAAGCATCTGTGGGTGATAATTTTTGGATTTTAAAGTGGCAGTATGTGAGTCACAATTAGTGTCGCAAAAGTATGAAAATGACTGTGAGTATACGGAACGTTAGATTGTGAGTGTACTTAATGTATCAGTTACACGTATTGGACATCAGTGATTAGTATTGGTAGGGTTTCTACATGGTAGCATTGTACTGAAAGTTGTCAGTATCAATGTGATTATTAATACAAGACACTAAAGGTTAGCAGTATTTGTATTCCAGGTCAACCTAACGGCGCAAAGGTATACAGATTTAGTCTCCTTCAATAAAACCGGTATTATCAACACAGTCATACTAACGGTTATCACTCAAATTACACCGATACACTACCATGTCGATATTCTCCAAACTTGACACCGATTTTCTCACTGTTACTTTATTGCTGTGGCTTTAAGTTTGTATAACTCTGCACAAGTAGAAGCCGTGCAGCTCGTTGTAGCCTTCACAAGTTTACACTATCGCTTGTTAATTGGCATAAATTTCATGAAATACCCCATTTGTAGTAAAGGTGACCCACCAGATCCAGGCGAGTAGCCAGAAATTTGCCAAGGGGGGAAGGGCGAAGCCCGTAGGCAAACTATCTACGCGTATCGCCACCATAGGTTAGCGCGGAGCGCCAAGAAACTTTGGCCAAAAGTACCTCCCAGATCGCTGGAAATGACACTTTCCAGGCCTTGTAAGTTGCATCTAAACATTTTTTATTTTGATTTACTAGCAATATCATAAAAAATCATTAAAAAATACACAAAATATACTCAAGGGGGGCTACCCCCTCCCCCTTGGCTACGCGCCTGACAAGATCACAGGTACGGTGTTTTAGCTCAACTCTCAAGAAAAGCATGTTTCTCAGTTCGTTGACGAAATCTGTTCGGCAAACGCCAATAAATGCTTTTTCAACGGCATTGAGACAGCGGTTAATCGAAAGACTTTTCTGTTTGTCTGCACTATGCATGGACCCCAAAAATGATAGCACATTAGTTCAAAGGTATAAACCCTTGTTAGTAGCACCATTAATGCATTTAACTGTATTTCAGTTACGCTATGTGGGAATATTTAATATTGGCTGTTAAAATATTTATTTTACTGTCTTTATATTGGTACAAGTATTAGTATGGTAAGCATTGTCAATCGTAATATCACCATTTGGTACATGAAGATCTTGTTATAATAAACAGGAAAAGACAAAACCAAGTCGTACTTTGTACTTGCTGTAGTAAAATGGTGTTGACATACTCTTGGGTAGGCATTAGCCTTCTCCGTGGTTTCTAAGTAAAGAAAACGTTGTAAGTGAAGCTTCACTTGATAAGAGTTACATTGGTCTTATTGATGAAGTATGGTGTCTGAGCAAACAAGAATAAATATATACATATTTCGGTTTTTATTTTACTATCACATTTTTTGCTACTCGTTGTTGTTATTGTTGATTTTTTCTGTTGGCAGTTGACACATTTGATGGACGAAACCAAGAACCACTGTCAGAAATTTCCGGCAAGTATCACATCATTGGCTAATATTGTTCATCAATTGTAACCTTATAACATAGGGGAGTGGGGATACATTTAAAAGTGAAGGTGGGGGATAATTGATCACAAATTTTCAGATCGAATGACAGTCAAGACAGAAATGAATATTGCTCTGATAATTAAATGCAAAATCACTGACACTGACCGTTTTGCCCTGAAATCAACGTCCAGGGGCAGTGGTTTGATGAATTCTGCCACGGAAGCCCTCACTTGTAACACGCTTTTCCTAAACGTTTACAGCAACCAATACATATGATGGTTTCCTAACTTTGACCAAAGTGCGTCAGAACTTATATTGTCGTTTTTCTTCTAAGATTTCTTTCGGAGCAGCATGAGCAGGGAAAGTGATTTATTTACGATGGAATGTTTTCATTTACTGGTTGCTAACACTGGATATCTACAAACATTTTGTACATTCCTAGTGTTATCCAGCTTCCTCTTATTGTAACGTATACTTTCCCGTGCCAGGTTGCCTAATCACTGTAATCATGTGATAGTCAAACGGTGTCTGAATCGACTAACCTCATATTTGACCAGGGCAACTCCCTGATTCGACCAAGGTTATAGTCAATTCATACATCTTTGTATGTAATTTGTATACATTAGTGACTTACATTTGTGAGACAGTAACGATTACGACCCAAATTCAAGGCAAAAGCTGAATGAAAGAGTACATTGCAGTTTCATTTACTTCTGATCATTTCACTAGACTTCTACTTGACGCTTCCCATAGCAAGCCCGATCCTAGCAAATTAATGTGAGATCTTAATAGTCTACAAGCAAATATAGTATTGCTTGACACAATTTGTTCCAACACACCGTTAACATTTTGTTACCGTTTGAACCTCCACTCCCCCCCCCCCCCCGTAAGAATAAGTTCAAATTCCTATAACTAGCAATAACGCAATATATCTTAAAGAATGACACGCTTTACAGCAGTGGGGCAGGAAAGTCATACATAAAAGAATTTAATGTGTAAATATCATTGTTAGAGTTAGGCGGTTTTCCCTAAAGAAGAGCACTTTACTGGCTTTTCCTACTACATGTTACCATTTAACATTGTCGATGCAATTCAAACCATGCTCCTTTTTCATCTAATTGCTAGTTTCTCGGACAGTTTCTACTATGTAAACTTTTTCACACTTCTTAATAACGAGGCAGGACTATCCCTGAACAGGCAGCTAGGAGAAGGCGCTCTGCTCTAAAGAAGAACACCAGGGCCGTAGCCTGCATGGGGCAGAGGGAACTACCCTTCCCCTTAAGGTTCCCAAATCGTAAATGATTGTTGGCGGACATGAGTAAAATGCTGAAAATTTCACTGTCCAGACTATGATTTCAAGGCCAAAAAAACTTTTGAAGTCGCATATAAGAGGGTTCCTTTTTTCTCGAAATTTTGCGGGCTCCGGCCATGGAGACGCGTTCTTATGTGAGCTTCTTCTCTTTCTCAGGAAAAAACCGTTTTCTTCCTTCAAGAGACAACGCTTGAATATACCAGCATATACATTGACTAAAGATAAAATGGCCTATGATTACCTTTAATTATTAGCTAATCTAAATGAGCTTGTAAAATAACTTACAAAGGTCGATTAAAAGAGCATAAACAGGCGTAGCAAACTTATTTTAAAACAACAGCTAAATCTCACAAATATCCTCTTTTTCACTTCAAGTAGGCCTATCTTTCATGATATGTTAGAACATAAATATTGCATAAACCAAGGAGTTAGTCTTTACGTGAATTTCACAACTTAGTGAGAAACATATTGTTAGGTAACGTGATTCTCAAGAGCCATTCCGGAAATAGCATATCTGGGTACACTTATTCAAATTGGGGTAACCACATTTCCCTTTAAATCAGATCTATCTTTTTTTCTTGGAATTTCAGTTTGTTTCTAAAGCATGAAATCTAAAAGTAAAGAATGTTCAGATGCATCTTTAAGGTCTAAAATGCGTCATATTTCCCCTACTGGGAAACATCTTGACCAAACGTTTTCTTGCAAAGTCTAGGCTTCGACCACTCACCAACCGATGTTGGCTCACCCAGTGGCGTACTGAGAGCACCAGGCAGTAGCCCGCAACCGGTACAAGCCTTGTAGGTGTGCCATGCGTGCCACAGCCAAAAAATGCAGTAAATAATTAAAGGTTCAGATCATGTTATCAGTTAGAAAGCTTTATCACCGATAAAACTATTTTGGTTCTAGGAAAACTTAGAACAAGAACAAAATTTCAAAGAATAGAGGTGTCGCCCCTCCCCTGAAGTAACATCAATTATACCCTACTAAAATAGAAAAACATCACTAAATAATGGAGATTCCTAAACATATAATCAGTTTAACCCTCTACAAAGATAGCACCATTTGGCATCCAAGCCACCTCATACAGACAAAATTTTCTCAAAGTGTACCGTATATGGTATCGTCCCCTTGTCTTATAGACAGCACCTCCTGCCTTACGCTCAGCCCAAAAAATAAATAGGAAGACCATCACCAAATAATATCAATTTGTAAAGATATAATCAGTTTAAAGCTTTGCCAACGATTGGACAATTTTGCACCTAAGCCAGGTCTTACATATACCCCTCTCCTCAGCACCCTTTCCCTAGATTGTACCAATGTGCAGATGAAAAAAAGAAAGGTCCTTCCCCTAGAGATTTCGTCCAGGCTAAGGCCCTGAACACTTACTGGCTTTTCCTATGCTACTATATAACATTGTCGATGCAATTCAAACCATTCACCCTCTTCTATCCAATTCCTAGTTTCTCTGGCAGTTCTTTCCAGGGGTGAACTTTTCACACTTCGTATCAGCAGGCACACAGTCGTGCTTTGTTTAAAAGTGCATTTCCCCTTAAAACCCACAAATTGGAGTCGCTGTATATTGGCCCAAGGTTTTATCAGAGAACTGTCTAAGAAAAGTGCTCTTTGAACAAATGAATTTTGCATACCGTTTTATTGCTTCTTTCTCTAGTTCCGAGGCTGTCCAGTTTAATGCACCGATCATCCAGCCAACATTCTTTTATGAACGGTTAGTTATTACTGTTACTTGCATTAATCCCTACGTTTCCATGAAAAAGATGGCAATCCCCGTGATGTAAACCTCATATGAATGGACTAATGCCTAGCTTGGATCGATAGACTACCTTCAGTTAGCTCATAATCAAGGAAACGAACTAGCTATCAGATCATCCAAATTCTCAGGCTGTTTATGTATGAAAGTGTCATCTTGATAAAGTGATTCCTTTCAAATGCCACATAAATAACTGTATGAAAATGACGTAAAGTTTCTAAGTTTAACATGCCTCATTTTTAAGTATAAACCAGCGAAAGCTCGTAGACAGTTTGATGACGAGCTAAATAATAATCGAGTTGTACCGCTGCGTGTGAATGCATCCGTGTCAAGAGACGGAGAAAACTCAGATGGACGTTGTTCTTTCTTCTTATCAGGATAATCCCCCCTTTACTTCATGTAAATACAGCCATAGTTCGACATTTGTTAAGACACTGTATGATCGTAACTTTAAACGTCATGAAACAATGATCAGTGATCTGTTCGTTCGAAGTCATTTCAAGACACTGGGTAATCACAAAGATACATCGTACTTCCAGACTTTAGTAAAGTTATTGGTCAATAGGACATCAAGTAGGGGTGGTTTGTTTTGCATTGATACCATATCCCTTACAAAAAATGCTCGTTTAATCTGCATGTGCATTGTTCAATTTTTCTATGTCGTCCGTTCATATTTTGTGTTACATAAATAACGAGAGAATGAATATATGAGGTACAAGAGAAAAGAAGAAAAACCAAAGTATGGGCAATCACAAAAAGTGAACCAATTTTTCAAAGACAAATTGTTTGGGGGGAAATATAGACATCCAAAAACATTAACGTTGCCTTTGTGTGAAGTATCGCGTAAGTTATATGACAGGTTTTATTACTACTTTAAAATTACGCAGAGATTTTTTGCATAACGTATGGAATTTAAAATTTCGTGATCGTGTATTTTTCCTCCCACATGGTGTCCAATCATTATATACTGTAGCCTGTGGCGATGGGTGGATAACTTTTCGCGGAAGTTCCTACTGCTTCATGGAGAATGTGATGATGTGGCACGAGGCAAGCAGCGCATGCTCAGAGCTTGGTGGGCATCTGGTGACCATCAGCAGCAGGTCAGAAAACAACTTTATTAAACGATCAACAAGACATGTTTCCGGAATCACGAGCTGGATTGGATTCAACGATCTTGAGAGTGAAGGTATGTATATCTGGGGAAGTGTATTAAGAAATATATGACTTCACAACCATGGCCTATCTGTTCTTTACAGATTGTTGTTATTCACTAAGGCCGTTGTTTACTTGATTCAGAATCCTTTAAGACCGTTCGTATCATTTTTATGTATCCAGCAACTTCGTAGTGTAGAATATTTATGATTTCGCTGAAAGTGTCCAGTTAGCGGGAGAATCAATGTTTTTAGCATTTTAAAGGTTTCATGTTAACCATAAACGGCTCGCCATACATAGGACTTCCTTAAAGAATTTTACAAATCATTGTCTCCATTTGTGACTATTTTTTTGTTGCCAATATATTGTCTTGAAATGAAATTGTTTCTTGGATCCAGGTTTTCGTAAAGTCTGACATTCTCCAAAGTTATGCTCTTGTTGATAAGGAGTAAAGTCTTAAATTAGTTCTGATGTCGTGAAGATGATGTAGCACTTGTGTGACTATACACATTTATTTCCGCTGAAGGGTAACTGTTGCTTAAATTGACTTATTGAACGTCCACTCAGTTTGTTCGTACCCTGTCCGACTAAAGACCATCAGGGCGTCTGATAGGATCATATATCTTTCTTTACAATACTTGTAAATGAACTTTTAACGACGGCCGGTATTTCCCATCCAAATAATTTTGCAGCTCCTCTTGAAGTGAGGCTGCTATAGGCCTGCCGTTGCGAACGATAAATAACTATCTTTATGTCACAAGGTACAGGCTTAAATCTAATATCTCAAGGATACTAAAAACTGGTTCATTGTATGTCCAAAATGCGGTGTAAACACGTACGTTATCTTTCGGGATTTCAAAACGTGAACCCTCTACTATTTTTTTATTCCTGACAATAAGTTAGCACGAGGTGACTCTCTTTATATTCGTGATGTTAGATCCTCGTTCAAAGTTTGGAAAAAATCAATGTTCCCTATCTTCTGTACCCCAACGTACTCTTTTCGAAAGGAATTTCTTCATTGTTCCCGACACAACGCTGACACAAAGGTCAGAGTCATGTATTGGTAAAAGTGCGTAAAGACAACTTTGGACCAACGTAAGGTACAAAACGTGTCCTTTGGAGACATTCCGATGTACAGATCTTTGCCATTGTTTTTGTAATAGTCATAATGAGCCCACTGCATTCTAAAGTAAAGGCATACTCTTTGTAACGGTACGTGGATGGGACTGGGGGCTGCAGCCACTGAATTTGGGCAACAGATTTGTTACCTATCATGTAATTTTTCGGGAAAAGGTGCATATCTCCACCCATTTAAAGATGTACCATACGGTTATGATTAGTAAACCATGTTTCACCTGTCCCAAGAAAGAACAGGTACGGTATTACAACCTGTCTACTGCTGACCTTCCTTAATTAGGAATACCCTTTCGTCATATTCAGCTAAATCTTTTGATTTGTCTTCTTGCCTTTATTCAGGTGACTGGACATGGGAAGATACAAAGGAAACCTCAGCATATACTAACTGGCAAAACACCGAACCAAATAATTTGAATAACGAGGACTGCGCTATAATCTTCCTGAGACGAAAGGCAGGAAAAGTATACGGCGCTTGGCATGACAACCCATGTTGCTCGGAGTTCACTTCCATTTGTGAAAAGCTTGCATAGAAATGAAAACAATTTTTGTACATTTTGCGAGTCAAATTATCACAAAGGTATTTTTAAAACTACCAGGAACTATGTGACTTACTGAAAAAAGAAGCACAATTAACACATTTGCTACTGATTAAACAATTATTACGTAACATACTTAATTGTAACTTTGTTAAATAATTTTTCTGCTCATGCTCCAAACAGAGTTACATAGATGCTAAACGAGTACAAATTATATCCACCTCCGTAGATAGTTGTCTATGGCAAAATTTTAATCTGTTAGCAGTTTGTTCACTTAAGAGCATGTCATTTTTAATGTTAATGTAAATGTGTAAATATAGACTCGATTTTACAGTTAAAGGCAGAACCTTACTGGATGCTAGTATAATAAGTTAACTTCTCATCATAAATACAACAGTGAATATGAAGTTTTTGAGACGAAAATTCCACTTGCAAATGAACTGAATTTTCTTGTTTCATACAAAAGATTTTTCTATATTCTAGCTAGTAAATTATGACCTTGCGACTAATATAATCAACTCCAACAGAATAGGCAGTCAGGCTTGAATTCATATGAAACCTTACAACGATTATGATAAATAATAGTGACCATTGTTTTCATACGGAAACTTGAACCGCATTCTTTTACTAAAATTGTCTCAGATCCGTAAAATTTTCGTGGATTGTTTCCTAGTAAAGCAGGCAGTATGTAAAAGTCCTCATTCCTTTAAATAGTGCCATGAAGATAGAGAATAGATCTAAGAGGCTTTATTTTGTGAAATCTAATATATCTTGTATAACGTAGCCGTTCTTTATACAGATCAGCTAGACATATTGGCATTTTGCTGATCATAGTAACTTAGCCAACCATCCCTTAAAGGGAGAATGCAGTCACCCCAATAAAGAATTGTATAGTGGACTATCCTATTTCCTGAACAGATCTTGAGAATCATGTGACAGTATTTTTCTCACTCAATTGTAAAATTTACAAGAAGCAACTGCTTGGTTTACCTTGAATATGCAATATCTATGTCCTAAAATATTATGAAAGATACTTGGAAGAGAAATAAGAAATTTGTGATATTTAGCTATTGTTTCAAAATAAGTTTGGGGCGACTGCTTTTGACCTTTAAATAAGCCATGAATACAGTAATGAAACCAATGGACAAAGTACAAAAACAGGGAAGTTATGTTTTAACTAACTTATGAACTATTTAGTTAGACTTTAATCAAGTGGTGACTAGATTCAACCCGTAATAAGCAAAGTCGACAGTACAGGAGTAAATTCATGCCGGAAAGTCCACGCTTTTAATTTACCAGCGACAGAGATCATCTATTTAATGTAATTAAATCATCGCATGCAATCTTTGTGTTTCAATTGTGCTGTTCTTCATCAATTTTTAGGTAAAGTAACTGACTTTGGAGAACATGTTACAATATAAGTAACTGCTTTAAACCTGGAATAAAAATGTAAGTGGGTTAACGTTTTATTGTAGAAACAAAAGAAACCAGTCACCCGCAGCTTACAGTGTGTGTGCGAAAACATTGCGAAAGTGGCATATTAAGACAGCAAAATACCTTTAATGCATTTTTAGTCTTTAATGTCGAACTCGCTCATTGGCTTTCTCCTTCGAAGACCTTTGGATTTTTATGTCATTTTTCATAGCTTTACAGTATTTTCAAATTAACAATGGTAACTGTTTTCTTCCATTGAAGATACAAGTGAATTGCACAGGAATAAGGCCCCCTTCAGCCCAAACAAGAGATTTCGGAGTAAATAGAATCATTTGGGGAAATTCATGTCATGATTTAGTGAAGACAATTTCAGGGCTAACACGTTCGACCAGACGAAACGTCTTCCTAGCTCTAAGGTAAATGTTTCAACAAGCAACAAACTGAACCCCTTTTGCCATTTCCAATAGGCGCACTAGCCAGGGGGCTCAGGGGACTTATTCGAAAAATTTGTGCGATAAGAATTGTTGCTGTCAAGCAAAGGTGACTGGGTACTCCCGTACATTTTTCACTCTTAAATCGAAATAACATCACTTACTTGTTAAGCTGGGGAGTAATTTGAGTAACCTAAACAATATTCCGTGCAGATACTCAACTGCTCAATAGAAATAACTAACACTGTCTTCAGTGGATTAATTTTGGTACTTGTCCTCGTCATAGGCATTTGCTAAGAGTTAATAAGGTCTCAATAGTTTCCCGTCATCTTTATGCTGCATAAGTATAGGGAGAGTTTGTAAATAATCCTCAAATAATTTCACAGAAACGTACTCCAAATATGTTTCCTTAGTTCCTTACGATTTAATTAAGGAGTTGAAACAGATCTGCTAGTATTAATTGATTCTTATTTCACTAGTTGTGATTGATACCCAACACTCTTATTATAGAAGGCGTGTTCCCAAAGTCTACTTCACTAGTTAAGAATTAGTAATGATAGACAAACAGAATTCAAACTTAAGAGTACTATTTATAATACCATTGCTTTTGTTTGTACCTAACATTATATGATACCGAACTTGCAGACATTGCACAACTTACAGACATGATTCCAACAAAGCCATCGTTTACGTATTGTTCCAACATAAGGTATTGTAGGTACAAAAGTAAAATAAAATGCATTTCTTCAGTTACTGTTTGACTCCTTTATTACTTGCTATTGATTATTGTAAAATCTTTTCTCTTGTTCATACTCCAATTTTAACGGCTTTTTTTTATTATGGACTGGTTACCCATTGTAAAGTTTATCGATATACATTGACTCACATGTACGTAGCGCACAAAATAGTATATAGCTTGAAAATGTCAATGGCTGTAGGCTCTTCCCTTGATAAATTGTTCCTTTATTAATAATGAAAACAGTTTTGGAGGACTTTATCAGATTATGTTATCAGCATTTCTATTGTAAGGGTAAGCGTTTGAACAAGCGGTATCTGAATAAAACGCTTCTACACCATCGCATTAAAATCACAGGAACGCTATATCCATGCCATAGGGAGGGTTTTTTCAGCAAGGACGGGGAGGCAAAGTTAGGTCTATGGTCTAGAGTCAAGTGTAAGGGCCCCTAGTGAAAGCAGTCCAGGGAGCAAAAAACCCCCAGCTCTGGGGTATTCACGAAATGGTGGACTTGCTCTAAAGATTATTCAAATGACATTCGATGAACACTCAGCAGACTACAAAAATCACAATCGAGGTTGAGGATGCAAGAGGCTTGAGGAAAGAGGGGAAGATGAATTTGTTTAGGGTTTCCAGGTGCTTTGGAATAGATATTTTACCCAAATTGTCCTAAAGAAAGTAAGACTAGGAAAATTAGTACTCAGAATGGGGACTGGCTAAGCTCCCGGAAAAAATGCATTTTAAGACGTTTATAGTGGTATGAGTAATAGAAAAAGTAAAGTATCCTTAAGGAGAGGCATTGCTCCCCTCCCTCTTTGCTTACCCATCCCTTCCACGTTGCTACGCGCCTGTCCCATTTTGCCGAAAATGGCACTTTCTGTGCCTTAAAAGTTGCATCTAAACACGGAAATTTACACAGATTGATGTGACAAAGCTATGCCTTGAACGTTCCTGGAGGGAATTGCCCCGCCTTCTCCCCCTCTGTGTACGATCAGAGCTGTATCAAATACAAATTTTCAGGAAATCATCGTGAGTATCTTGCGTCTTGCTAGAAAGCATTTAAGATATTGCGCCATGGGCGGCACAATACCAAATACGGTAATGTTATGTGACCAACCCCCAATAGTGTATAACAGCAACTTTACTTACGATTGTTAACTCAAACGCTAACAAATGCCAGGCGCGCAACCAATGGGGCGAAGGGGGCAGCCACCCCTCCCCCTTGAGCATTTTTTGGTATTTTTTAATGTTTATATTTGCAATATTGCTAGTGTTTTCCCTATTTATATTTATATGAGGTAAATTGCCCTGGGAAGTGACATTTCCAGCGACCTGGGAGGCATTTTGGGCCAAAATTTTCTTGCGCTTTGCGCCAACCCATGGTGGTGCGGAGCGCTGAGACTCTGTCTATGGGCTTCGCCGCCCCCCCCCCCCCTTGACAAATTCCTGGTTATGCCCCTGACAGATGCTGGCTCAGGTTGAACAGACAAAAGAACTTTGAATGCACTGTTGTTACGATGCTTAAGCTCCAAAAGGACCGACTGCATGGTCAAGTGGTTAGGGCATCCGACTTGCAGCCGGAAGGTCTGGGGTTCTACTCCTTGCCGGGTCATACGAAAGACATTAAAAATGGAACCTACTGCTATTGTGCTTGGTGTTCGGCATAAGCAATGGAGTAGGGAAAACAACCAGTGAGCCACGACTGGAAAAAAGGCCGTGGCCGGCTCGACTTAAACTAACTGGGCCGTAAAACCTCATCTAACTCTAACTCCAGATCAAAAGGAGACTTCATAAATTAGCTCACCATGTTATATAAACTGAATTAGTTTCATGAAACTGCCCAATATTGTATGCAAAAACAACTTGTAGGTTTTTTATAGCCAAGGCTACCTTTTAAACTTGGAATCAATTCCTTTGAAACTGGGTAGTGTGTCAACAATGTAAATATTCAAAGAAAACTTGTAATTCAGCAAGTATAACATCGTTCGGCATATGGAGGCGTATGCTGAAGTCTGAGCTTAGCGTTATATCCCAAATGTCAATAAAATATACCCCTAGTCCCTTTAGCATATCTTTTAGTGTCAATGATATGCGTCGTGATAACCAGTCTTTCCCAATTTTGCTCGCTGAATGTTCGATAATATGAGAACTTTTCAGAAATATGGGTAAATTTGGACATACACTTTTTGCGTAACTTACGCCTTTTCGAATTCCTTGGGCATAGTCCAAGAACGCCTTCCACGGCCATCCAACGAAGTGTGCCCATGGACTTATCAGGATAACAGTCTTTTCACAGTCGTTTTGTGTGATCCCATGAAATAATTCTTCTTCAAAGAGAACTTTCGATAAGTTTACAAATATTCTGTGTGGGTGAACAGACAAAGGGTGAAAGGTAAAGCTGACATTAATGTTATTCTCAGGGTAGAATTGCTCTGCCAGAAAGATCTTGGCACCACTTGTGTTAACGGGCTTGCCAAGTAAGTCGTTCAACAATATGTACCATTGTCGTGTTGTTGAATCCCCGCTTAACATTACATTTTTTCCTGCTAAGCACTTTTGCGGATTCTTCGTTCCACCCTTATTACCGGATCGGCATGCCAATGTATGCCATGTTCCATTGCGCCAAAATCCCTCCGACAACACGTTCCCCATGTCTGGCTTGCATAGCTGGATTTCCATATCCAAATCCGTAACAATGTTTGCGGACAGCTTGGCTATAAATTGTGTAAACAATACAAAAAAGAGACAAGTTTAATTCTTATTCCTTTGCTTATACAAGATTGACAATATTTGTGCTAAAACATTTTGTGTTCCAAATTGACTTCGGTTCATGAGTTTGCACAATTTCACTGTACAGTGTTTTTAATGCCCACCCATTACTATGCATAAATTTGTACTATATAATACAAGTCCCATACACGATATATAGACTTACGTTGTTTACCATGCTAATCAATAAAAGTTGGAAAGTTTTCAGCGTGAATAGCTAGGACTTGATCATGAACCATTTGCCACAGGTGAAGGGTCGGAGCGACGTCATAGTTTGAGTGACCCTCTTTACTTGGCGATCCCTATCAGTAGCCATTTCTTTTCATAGCATGATAGCTTACTCAACTTTGAATGTATGCTGTATTTCGACCTTGTACTTTAAAAAAGGAGGGTCCAGGCATTTTGTTTCTTAGACCGACGTCAGGAAGGTTTTATCCTTCAACAGAAAAAATAGGTTTTAGGCAGGTCCTCAGCCCAGTCATCAAACCACCTCTTTGGAAGTTGTGTGGGCCTGTAATTACAAATACAGAATTACAATTGAGTTTGTTTTCTGTGTGTGGACTATTCAAGTGTGGAATATTTGAACAGGACATACCTGAGATGTTTATGGAACCATCTTCACTCCGAATCGGACGATAAAAAAAATTCCTAGAAAAAGATAAATTTTTGTTACTGTATTTCCTTTTCAAGATTTCAGACTGTATCAACATTTAAATCTGAGAACGTATATATTTTCAGTATTTGGTACAGAGTGATGTCATGAGAGCAACCTAAGTAAACTTACTTTTGAAGAAAAGGTATGTTGAAATTATCATTGCGTTCTTTCAGTAACTTCTTGAAGTATTGTCCATGTGATGAAGAGCCATCTGTTAACAGCGACAAGGCATCACAAGGGAAGTCCTTCGGAGGATCACAAACAAGTGACGTATAGCTTAAGGCACTTGGTCTTCTGTAAACACACTTATTGAAAACTACTGAGCCAGTTGATATGACACAAGTGCTCATCGCTTTGTCCTCTCGATTTGGTAAGGTAAAAACACCATGCCATTTGGGAGATATTGCTGCTGTTCTGCAGTATAGAAAAAAAAAACAAATATTTTGTTGATAGTTCGTTCTTTTGAAGTATCTATTCCTTGAGTCATTGAGGTATGTTTCAACCGCTTTGTACAGAAAATTCTGTGCCATAGCTCTTTTCTTTCCATCTTTTATAACTTCGAACAGTGATATTCATTTATATATACAAACCATTCATTCATGGCTTGTATACTTTGCTTCATGTTCTAAGGAGATTTGTAATTTAATAATGCATTGTTTTCTTCATTAAACTAATATTTATTGTGCTATAGGAAAATGTAATTTAATTTTCTGTCAGTACTAGCAACTCTTGTATTACTTCCCTTTTTTAACAGCTTCAATCTCTTACCACAAGCTTTACTACTATTTCGGCATTTCCAAACCATCTTTTTTGCATACTTTGAGAAAATCGTTTGAAAAATAAAATGCATTTAATATGCATTATTAATTCCGGTTTTAGTGTGTAATCAAACATGAACATAGATGACCTTTGATTTCAACAGACGGAATGTGGTTCCCAAACTAAATATGAAAACTTTCAATGATGATGCCTTTCTGTCCGTGATATGTCATACCAGGGAGTTGCAAACAGCTGCAAACTTCCTGGTCATACATAAAAGCTGTTCGGCCTTTTATTTCCTAAAACATCATATGACCTTCAACATTTACAATATAGTACGAAAAGCAGTCTTGGGAATTTATTGCATGTTGAACAAACGTTTCAATACCTTAGATTTCAATGGTGTCCACTTTTGGAAGAATCCTGTCAATTTGTGCTAACAATTTTCAATGTTTTTGCTCGTAGATTGAATATCTTCCTTTCATAAAGAACTTCAGTTTACATTAGACATACGATATGGTGCATTTTGATTTAGTTAAGAATGTAGACTAAATGAACATCTTTAAACACGTGACTTTAATGACTCTCGTTAATTTGCCCAAACGGCACAGGGATAAAAGTCTATACTTAACGTCTATAGTTCCTGTTTTATGTAAACAAATCCCTGGTATCCATGTTTCAACATGACTCTTGAAAAAGAGTATAACAAATAGATTTATATGTTACCATGGTGGCAACATCTATGGTAAGTACTTTTTGCGTTATTAACCACAAGTATTAGTTCTTCCAAATGCCATGGTCTCAAAGTTATCAAGAACAAAATGTGGTCTCAATATCTCTCTTTTTCGGTCAATTCAAGGATACAGCTTTTAGCTCATTAACGATTAGTATTCATAGCATTGCAAAGGAAGAACAAAGCAGGCGAAAAGATATCTAAGGTGTAACCAAATGACCTTCGAAGAAAGCGACAACAATGGTTGATCAATACAGTTGTTTAGTGTTTGTCCCTTGTTACTGTAAGAAATTTGGCAGTGGCAGTAAAACCTATCTAGATGAAGGGATAGTGTAAAATAGTGCCTTTTTGAAGGTAAACTCTAAGAGTCAGAGTTAGATGAGGTTTTAAGGCTCAGTTTCTAACCAATTGGTTTAAGTCGGGCTGGCCACAGCCTTTTTTCCAGTTGTGTCTCACTGGCTTGTTTTCCCTACTCCATTGCTTATGCTGTGCACCAAGCACAATGGTAGTAGGTTCCATTTTTAAAGTCTTTGGTATGACCCGGCCAGGAGTCGAATCCCAGACCTTCCGACTGCAAGCTCTAAGGACATATTTTTAAGCTTAACGCTGTCTCACTAAGTGGAAACAGAGGCAAAGTTACAGTTTATTCAGTTTGTGTGTGTTACGTCAGCTGTAGAATTCATCCTTGTCGATCACTTTCTATGTAGTACATGAATTCGTTGCTTACTCTCATACAAAGTATTGTATCTGTTGTTCATTTCATTTTAGTCAAAAATCTGAGTTTATTGTGATGCGTAAAAAAGTCCACGTTGTATTCCTGTAACGGTCTCGATTTGGTTCAGTTCCTTGGTTTTATCTGTGCCCGTTTCCACACACGTTAAAATCTCACAAACTTAACCGACTTGAATGACTACAGTATCGCATTTTGTGCATTTCCTGGAACAGACCACAGTGTTTTCTTTAAACATAATTTCGGTGGGTCACTCACTCCGGTATAACCTCTTCCTTAATTCTCTTGTTGAAGCTAGCTTGAAACTTTTTTCTGATGCTTGTACCCTGCGTTTTCTTTGAAAGACGCGATGGGACTTCTCCTTAACGTGTGCATGTATGTCAAAATAACCCATAGCGTACTGTGTGCCTATCTGTCATTGATAACAACGATAATAACTGATGGTTGTTTTCCCCTTTAATATTTGTCCTATGTCGAATGCATATGTTTAGATAAATGTCCCTCCTCCTTTCTCCAAATTTAATTCCTTGTTGCCAAAAGTAACGACAATCTGGAGATGTAATACAGTAAGTAAAATAGTATAGTTATGTCTATTATACGTTTTACAGCAACATTGTTACCATCCCCATTAAGGGTGATAATCAATGAGATAATGAGGTACAAAAAAGGTTAAATGTTATTTACAATATTGATGTTTTTTCTCTGCGTTTTTCTCTAACACCATCTCTGTTTCCATCTTTGTAGACTATGTTTTTTTAATCCATCTATTTTGAATACATCCTTATTTCCTTACTTAATATTCAAAGTAAACTACGACAACCTCAGAGTACCCTCTTTAACCGTCCCGTTCAAATTTGGACTGAACCCGCTCAAATGGGCACTGAACGGAAATTTGGTCAAATATTACACTAGATTTGGTTCATTTTGAACCAAAAGTGGTAAGCTGTGAATCAAAACTAGTCAAATATTTCATCCAATTTCGGTTTATGAACCGGACATTTTAAGAGTGTATCTTATTACATATCCGTCCAATGTTACTGACTTGTTGTTATTTTGATATTTTTCAGTGAGTGAACAGCTACCACTATGAGATGTAGGCGAAGAACATAAAAAGGAACCACAAGTATCTCATAACAGTCACAGGTTTATACAATAAGAGGTCACTCAATTTATAGATACTCATTGAAATTGATGAACACGGTTAAAAGCGTAATACTACAAAATGCTACAAATACAAATGAACCCTATAACTTTGCCTTACAAACTTTCACGAGTTTAGTAAATGTTGGATCGCTCACTGTATGTCATAGTATTAACTTTACTTAAGTATTTAAGCAAACTGAAGTGAAGTAAGTTTAATAACGATAAAATATTCTACCCACATTGTTACCTCGACCCTTGCCCTCGATTGATTGTTTGTACACAGGGGCAGAAATTATCAGCGTCTGGGCACAAATATTCCATGTGCAGTTCCATATGCAGTTAAGAATGATGAGGGTAAAGGTTTACGCTTTTTGGGAGGTGGCGTTGTGCACTTAAGATGAGCAAACAATTATTTTTACATGAAATGAGGCAAACGTACCTCGCGTGACACGGTTATGTTACTTTATACTGTGAGTGCATTTGTACGGCACAGTATAACTCAAACGAATGTACGAATACAAATAGGGTAATGTATAGACTCTCATATTACTTGTCTTTTCCTTGGAATGAATATGCACCCTTTGTAATGAAAGTGTTTCATATTCTTCTTTCGCTGGTTTTCTTTAATTTTCTCTTTGAGAGTCAATATGTGAAAGTAACTCAAACAGAATGAAAAGAGCTTAGAGGAGTTTAAATTCTCTTCCACGTGCCTTAAATTTGTCTTCCCCTTAAAAGGCAACAAACCTCACCTCACACAGTAAAGACTCTCCTATTCAGTTTACTTCTAACCCTCCTCCAATTCAAACAAAAAGCTGCTATCTGTACTTCCCTGTCAAAGCTATACAGTAGCCTGCACTGTGTTCAAACTGTTCCAAGCTAAATTAATGCAATACTGCGTGTGAGAGTAATTGGGAATACAACTGACTGCACAAGTCACCACTGACCAACCAGACCGGAGCGACTGTTTCAATTACCGTCTGTCAAAGTGCATTCACCAACTGTATATAGATATATCATCAAACTCCTAAATATATTTGGGGTGATACAATAGCCTTTTAAAGAAAAGATCCAAACTCGAAAAGTCTCTGCCCTTCGATGGTGCACATATGGTCGAGAACAAACCTGCACCAGACGTGATTAAAAGTAAAAGTAAAATTTTGAAACTGTGTAATACAGGGAATTTATTTCAAACTGATTACACTCTTAGAAGGAGGGAAATTAGCTTCCTAAAGGAGTGAGTAAAAGTGTGAGTAATATTATAGTATAAAATGTTTTCAATTAATTTAGAGCATAGACCTGGTTTATTGTGTTATTTGTCATTCATTTATGAAAGGTATTAGATTTCTGGATCTCTGAAAGAATCGAGATCGAGTTATTTAATACGGAAAGTAAAATTTGTGGTTACAATACAGTTGTGTGACGTCACTGCCTGGAACTTTTATAATACACTGCCTCAAAGAGTCAACCTTAACCCCAAATAACCTGAATATGCGAATTTTGTTAAAATATAAACTTACGCAAAGTGATATTTAAACCAGTCAACTGCTTCTGCTGTCATTGCAAGGACTACATGAGCGGAAGCTTTCCCAGCCCAAGCAGCTACAAAATAAATACTGTAACTTCCATTATTATGATCAACAATTTTTCCTGCAGAAGACGCAGGGACACCGTCGTTTGTCTCTCCCCTTAGAACGGCCAGCCAAAAGTCGCCTCCTGTGGGACGAGGTTGTCTTCTGTCGTCCCTCGCTTCCACAACAAAATGAAGAACATCTCCGAGTTTTATGTGATCTCTTCTTGGTGATATAAGCCTTACTGTTGTTGTTGTAACAGATGTTAAACCTATACTAGTAGGCTTAGATGACACATTTGAAAATAAGAAACGCGGATTATTGACATTTGCCACATCTTTGGGGTCTAGGTAAATGTAGGTTTGGTCCAAATATAAAGATAGTTCATTAGTTCTCAGATCCAAAGGCACATCAAGTTTTAATGGCACTGATTCGAAAAATCTTGCCCGAGGTGATGTCAACGTCTTGAATGCTGTCTTCTGGAGTGAATGAGAATTTCATTTGGGACATTACTATATTAGGTCTGGTAACTCTCTATGAGTACATAAATAGCGATCTTTTCACAAACACATACAAATTAGTCAAACAAGCCCATGTTTTGTTATTTGTATCTACACATATATTTTTCAGAAATGCGTTTGGATTTGTTAGACATTTCTATTATACTAATTACCACTTATGTAAACGATTAAAATGTAGCATTATACGTAGATTCGATTGAAATCATAGCATCTGAGAGATCTTCAAACATAAACATTTTGCTGGGTTCTTTTACTTTGGATGGATTTAAGAAAACGTAGTACCTCGTTTCCTACGCAATTAAAACCAATAACCCAGAGTTGAGCCAAGATTTGTCCCACAGGAGGGCCAAGAACTCGCAATTTCTGGGGGCATGAAGGGTGCTGAAATTTTGGGTTTTAAATTTAAGGAAATTTGAAAAATTTGGATATTTATTACTTAAAATGTGAAAATTTGAGTTCTTTTATTGAGGGGTCTGCCTTCGTTGAGAGCAAATCATGAAAGCCGTTGAGGTGCCGACTGTTCGCCGTCGGGATTACATTTTTTTTTATCATAGTCATCAAGGCTCCCCGGCAAATTTGGAAAACTTTGCTGACGTGGAGGGGGAGTGGACACATGCCACCCAGCACCACCACTGACAAGAGCGCAAATCAAGGTCGGTGGCAATAATCGCCGAGATTTGCATCTATATCCCATATACAATTAGATCTTGCTAAATTTGACATTTTTATGTGAGCATTAAAGACCAATTTGGATTAAAAGACAAAAATTGAAAACATGTAAACCTCACCTTTCCTGTCATTCCAAAGACGACGATGAACATCATGAAACAAACCGACATTAGCCATTGGAGCAGGTACCTTTGGGGAATTTTTGGTTTTGAACGGTTCATCCTGACTGAACCTCCTTGTAACGCACCGATTATCCTATTAGCGAGATGATCATCATGTACAGTCAGATAATTTGTGTCAAAAATTGCCGCCTTTCTTCTTATAGTTGACCGTAAAATTTTGTCCTCGGGCAAACCTAGAATAGTTCGGTAAGACACACGGCCTTCCTTATACACCATTCCATACGTTTGTTTGGGCACAAAGGCATGGTAGCGAAATTGTTATTTTAATACACCCTGTATTGACGTTGTGTCTTAAATTTACTATTTATCGTTAGACCCTGACCTGAATCTAAACGATGATGACGAAAACAGGTGACTTGCGTAGAACTGGTTTACTTAGCCAGCAGTCTGCAAATATAAGAAGTTATAACACAACTTTATTTATTGCCCTGACTTAGCAATTCGGCACCTAATGGAACAGAGAATCTAGCAATAAACTAAGGGTAGACACAGAAGACAATGAGTTTAACTGAAATGACTATTTGAATTTGCAATGATGACAGCCTTATCTTTATTAGAGTGCCATGGTGTACTAACTGTAACTTCCTTTGCCAAACATTTATTTCGTTCGAACTAGTACATTCGGGTTTGTATACAGGGAGGAGGGATCTGTCTTTTAATGCTTTGTTCGATAACCCTATGTGCCCATGGCCGTACGGGACTGTTTTTCTCAGGGAGGGCGGTGATTTTTGTCCGACTCCAGACCTAATTTAACTGTCCAATTTTCTGCCCGACTGAGACAAAATGTCTGCCCAATTTAGTCAGGTTTCTGACATTTCGGGGGGGGGGGGCGGCAGTCCCCAGCCCCCTGGCCCGTGCGACCATGCATGTGCCTAACTTTTGCAAGGATCATGCCCGTAGCCAGACAAGGAACCGGAAGTTGCAGGAAAAGTTCTATAGAAAATATTGTTAGGAATCCCAGATATGCTACAATGTATTCAAGCAATAGAAATTTTGGTTTCCACGGGAAAATTTTAGTATTGGTGCCATTACCCTCCCTTGTCATTGCCCCCTCCCCACCTCTTTGCTACGGGATCTCTTGTATGTGTAAGACTTGTTTAGTAGACAAGATTCAAAGTTTTTATCCATAGCCCTCACAAGTGAGTGGAAGCTTTTGTAAGGTTACGCCCACCCTTTAAATCTGATATTCCGATGGCCTTTCTTGGGGGCGTCCTTTACGATGTTAATTTTTACTGCGGGTTCGTTGGCCAAGCCTACTGGGTATCAAGCCAGTAGTTGTGAAGCAAGCTATCAAATACATTTACATTGAGAAGGCGACATACTGAATTAATCCACAGCCTGAGAGGACCCAAGCTAAGTCCTACTTGCAATATAGCTGAGTGCCTTAAACACAAAATTGCCTCTCACATGATAGATCCTAAGGGAGCAACCTTAAGTCACGGCACGTCTGCCTACCATCCCTTGTCTATACCTACGGCAATATAAACCCAAATACAGGCGCATAGACACTGTGCCGGTAATTACACCTTCTCATTTGAGACTGACACACAGAACTATCTCAGGCTATTCACAAAGTGACGTTTGCCTACGAAGAACGAGGGATCTCTAAACTCACTTCTTTAGTAACATCTGGCGTTTACTCAAAATCCAACTTGACAGTAACCTAGATTGGAAACATCAAAACAATGACATGACACTACTTTCTATGATTTGCATCCCCCAGTTTATTAAAACCCAATTACTAAAAAAGATAAAAAGACTAAAGATGCTTCAAACAGTCCACATCACTTAACCCACTTATACTTAAAACAGCTTTACACAAAGCCTTTAACTTACTTAAGATTACAATCACTTGCACCTTTGACCCACTAAGGTCACACTAGCAACCTCACACACCAGACTAACACTAGTCAGCACACAGTAGTTCACACCAAGGCCATATAACACAGTATACACACTATAAGGGTTCAGTAAACAACATCATCCTAACAGTAGGCCTCAAACACAACACATAGGGAGCCTATTCTTCACAGTACATTGTTACAACTTTACTTGCACAAATACGACTTTACGATATCATTTTCATGGGCTTCTGAATACAATTTGAACAACATATAAATAAATTACATTTAATCTGAGCCTATGGATCCATCGCGGTCGCGACGCGGGGAGGTATACCTTTACACAGTAGCTTCTGACTTCTCTGTAGAGTCTACATCATCATGAACATCTGGTAAAAACAAAACAGTTTATCGCTAGCGTTCAGCTCTCGAGCAGGGTTGCCACTCTGCTTTTTCAAATTGCACTACGCGGGTGCTCAAAATTTCACTTTTTGACATAGGATTTCACTACATGACGTTCGACAGAGTACCTCACCCTAGCCCCCATCAGTATTACCTTATTTTTGCTCTATTTATTTCCAGTTTTTACTCCCTGGAATTTGTTTCTTCTCTTTTCCTTTTTTCCACCAAAATAGGCCTAACATTTTTCACAAGAGGGAAGCCTTATGAAACAAACATATTCATGAACAAGTAAAAGAATACAGTCTGATAATGTGAGTTTATATTTTGTTGTTTTTATTGCAATAGTCACTCGAGCTGGCGGATAGGCTACCTTCTGGTAGTAACTCACCCCCTCCCCCAAAATATCCACCCCTAAACCCAATCGGACCGGCGAAAGAGTAAGAGGAATGCATACTGTAGCCTTCAAACGCAAATGTGATAATATTGAAATCAACTGGTTTGTTATCTTAGTGTGATTTTATCAGTGTGAGTTTTTGGTGCCAAAAGAAAATTTACACCCATTTGATTAGCGGTGAAAAGGAGAAAAAGTTAGAAAAGAAAGTTAACAACTACTCTCTTTCGAGGAGTCACTTTAACTTTGTTTGTTAAAAGCTACCGTATGAAGTTGACAGTTCTGTTGTCAGGGTTGCCAGGTTGTGATTTGGTTTCACGGCCAAATTTGGCCGAAAGGTTATCACACACGACTCTACAGACCACGATCGAGCACTGTCAAAGTGAACTTTCTGGAAAAAGAACAGATTAGGCTGGGCTTAACATCCACGTTTGAAATGAAAGACCAAGGAGAATATTTTCCACCTAAATATGGTGAAATTTCACTACATTTCGACAATTTCATATTTCCTTCACTACGACACTACGAAAGTCCGAATTTCACTACATGTAGTGATATTTCACTACGGGTGGCAACACTGCTCTCGAGATTCAGTACATCAGTCATATCATCCAGTTGCAAGCTGCATATTAACACTCAGTCAAGTAGTCGCCCCTATGGAAAGCCGTTTTAATATTTAATCAGGAATTTTAGATATCTTGAAATAATTTTAGATATCTCAAAATCTATTTCAGATATCTCGAAATGAATTTTAGATATCTTAAAATAATTGCAGATATCTTAAAATAATTGCAGATATCTTAAAATAATTGCAGATATCTCGAAATAATCACGAATTTTAGATATCTAAAATTCCAATTCAGATATCTCGAATTCAATTTTAGATATCTCTAATTCTATTTCAGATATCTCGAATTCAATTTTTGATATCTCGAATTCTATTTCAGATATCTCGAATTCAATTTTTGATATCTCGAATTCTATTTCAGATATCTCGAATTCAATTTTAGATATCTCGAATTCTCTTCCAGATATCTTGAATTCTATTTCAGGTATTTTGAATTCAATTTAAGATATCTCGAATTCAATTTCAGATATCTTCAATTCTATTTTAGATATCTCAAATTCTATTTCAGATATCTCGAATTCAATTTTAGATATCTCGAATTCAATTTTAGATATCTAGAATTCAATTTTAGATATCTCGAATTCAATTTCAGATATCTCGAATTCAGTTTTAGATATCTCGAAATCAGTTTTAGATATCTCGAACTCAATTGTAGATATCTCAAAGTCAGTTTTAGATATCTCGAATTCAATTTCAGATATCTCGAAATCAACTTTAGATATCTCGAATTCAATTCCAGATATCTCGAAATCTATTTTAGATATCTCGAATTGAATTTCAGATATCTCGAATTCTATTTTAGATATCTTGAATTCAATTTTAGATAACTGAAATTGAATTCAAGATATCTAAAATTCATATTCATAAGTCATGAATATTAATTTTATTCATAAGCTCGTTTTACGTTCGGTACGCATTTGCAGACATCTTATTATGGCGATAGTAGCACTCGACACGGATCTAATGTACTAGGCCTATGTTTGTACTGTTTGCATGTGCTTTACTCGCACTATAATGGAACTTGAAATTGATATGTTACTTTAGGAGGTATTTCTAGGAATCTTCGAGACGTAAACTGTGGAACATTATTTAGCCTAGGATTATAGGGCACTGACAGACTTGCTGAAATAGCTGTGCTTGCAATTGGCCTGTATTGACGCAACCACTTGTAGTATAGTACTGTTGTCTGTTACTTGCACTGCACAGCAACTGTACAGTGTAACGTAACACTAGTCTTGTTGTGTTTAGTAATATGACACGGGTGTATTACAATTTGCTAGTATACTGGAGACAGGAAGGAGAGGGTGTACCTACGTGCGTGTATAGTTGGTCGCATATGCATGTTTATGGTTAGCTGGGGTGGACCGGACAGTGTTGTGCCGAAGGGCAACATCTAGGTCGATTTTTTTTTTTATTTATATCCTTAATAAGACACTTGCCTCGTAATATAAAAATACTTAAAGCAATCATCAGGAGCGTCAATCCAAACCGAAAAAGATGAATGGGTATAACTAATTGAAAGCCTTGATAAACTAATGGGAACATGTCCGAGGGGTCGGGAACACGCTCAAGTGAGGAGTTTTAGAATACTGCTTTGGAGCCCCTGGTAGGATCCGAGTAGTATTTCGATGAGGCCCAGACTACAAATTAGCCCTCGTTGTAAATAGTAAATAAACGCTCAGTGGCGTACGAGTCAAGATTTCTTTTCAAAGGGGCATGCAGTATCATGCTTTGTGATTACCGGCCGGGGTGGGGTCTAAGGGGAGGGGTGTCTTTTGGAGAGGTGTTTTTGAAAACTTGGGTTGTACTTACTTGCAATCTGGTGCCATATATACTACATTTTGAAGTAAAATTTGTAACAAATTAACATATTTTTAGAAACTGAAGAAAAAACTTGGCATCAGTGACGCGGGCCATGGTCCGATGCCCCCGTGTACGCCACTGGATCAAGCTCCCATTAGGGATCCAGCAACCCAGAACCGACGGTTTGTCAAAAGGTATGCCCAACGCGAAAGTTTGGGCACGCAAAACTTATAGTCGACGTCTATGGGGAGGGGGAACTTAGGGTTCACCCTCCCCTTTGAAAAATTTTGAAAGTTTGGTGTCCTTACATGCAACCTGGTGCTAACCTTTCGAAGCAAAATTTCGGTTAAAAAATAGACGCATTCTTAGCAAATTTTTGTTTTTATTTAAAATATATTTTTTTTTTTATTTTTTGCCTTTTTCAATTACGCAATTTTGCCCTGCACAAAATATAATTTTTACGAATTGTGTGTGTGTGTGTGTGTGTGTGGGGGGGGGGGTTGAACCGAGGAAACAAGTATAACCAAGTTCATTGATTTTAGCAAGGAGGAAATCATGTATTACATTTGTATGCTGTGGTTCCGCGTGCTGCACAACACTTTAGATCACTGTGGACTTCAACCATATATGTTATAAGCATCATATGAGGACGGAGGTTCATTTTGCAGGGATACCTACATAAAAGCCTGTCTGCGGTGGGAGAACCTCACCGGGAAAAGTTTCTGGATAAAACAACCTTTCTGTGCCATTTCCTGGGTTCTGACCGCCTTAAAACGTATCAGGGTCGTGGAGATGTCAGGATTTTCAGTTTTTTGTTTTTCAAGTGGGCTATTTGTCATTTAAGGTTTGGAAATCTTAGGGGGAAATGCCCCCTTCCCCCACCTGCAGGCTACAGCTCTGTGGTACGCCATTAAGGATTATGGATTATGCATAGTCCATACATAAACAGTCAATGGACGTTTGTACAGATATGCCAGTGGCAAACATTTTTGATGGAGGCCACACCCTTGTAAGCCGTTTACGGTATATACACCGATTTGTCTCAAACGCTTAGGGCGCGTAGTGAAAATTTTACTGGCATTCTATTCAGTGGTCACGCACCTGGCCTTTTTTAAATGGACACTTTAAGTTAAGAAAATGTTCTCCGAGAGATACCCTGAAAAATCAGTGACAAAAGCTGTAGCTTGTAACTCCCTCCGTCTCCTCCTTCTCCCACATTTCTTGCCTCTCTTCATTATTTATCCCCCCCCCCCCATTAGTCCTTATCTCTCAAGTTTTCCGAAATTCTTCCTGCTTTCAAGTTCGTCTCTGGCCCTTTCTTCCCGCAGCCCACCTTTAATGTTCCTCAGCTTTCTTTTTTCTCTCACTGTTTTCTAATCCAATTGCAAGCCACTGAGCCTTACTTCATCCCCTGTCCCTATCTCATTCTCTCAAGCCCTCAGTCTTTCAGGGTCTTTAATCTTCCCGTTCGGTCTTTTCCACCATCCCTATAGCCATGCCTAGACGGCACTAATTCCATCCATATTTCCTTCAAAATCTGTGTAGCCAAGTTTCTTCTCCCGCACTTTCCTTCCATTCAACTAGAAAGCCCAAAGGCTTAGTGATTCCTTGCCGAATGGAGATGATTTGTTGCACTGAGCCTTATCCCTCAAATTTATCTTTCTTGACTACATCATTTTATGATGTTTTAACAATTTGACCTCTGCTGACCTCACAAGACCTCTGAACACCACCAAATATAACAAAAAAGGAAAAAGGAAGGAAGTGTCTTGAAAGGGATTCAACTCCAATGGATCTTGGATCTTGTAAATTCTTGGCAAATTTTGCTTTTTGACCTCTGGTTACCCCAGATGACGATCTTGGGAATACTTGGGAAATTTTGCTTTTTTTTTGACCTCTGGTAACCCCAGATGTTGATCTTGGGAATTCTTTGGAAATTTTGCTCTCTGACCTCTGTTGACCTCATATAACAATCTTGGGAATTGTTGGAAAATTTTGCTTTTTGACCTCTGGTAACCCCAGATTACCTTTGACCTCCACCAAAAACAATAGGGTTCTTTCTTACATCACGAAAAATCTATACACTAAATATCAAAAGTGTCCTTCATTCCTATCTTGAGATATTAATATTAAACGCTTTTCAGTTTTTTAGCTCCTGTGACCCCAAATGATCTTTAACCTTCACCAACAACAACAGAGTCCTTTCTCTCAACATGGCAAATCTATATACCAAATATGAAAAGTGTCTGTCATTGCTATCTTGAGATATAGTGATTACAAGCCATTTACATTATTTTCGCAGTTTAACCTCTGGTGACCTCAGATGACATTCGACCTCTACCAAAAACAATAGCATTCTTCCTCTCAACATGACAAATCCACATCAGCCATTCCTACCTTGACATATCGCGATTTCAAGGTTTTCGGTCTTTGACCTCTGGTGACCTCAAATGACCTTTGACCTCCACCAAAAACAATAGGGTACTTTCTCTCAACATGACAAATCCATATACCAAATACGAAGTGTCGGTCATTCCTATCTTGAGATATCGTGTCTACGAGCTTGTCAGCTTTTTACCTCCGGTGACCTCAAATGACCTTCGACCTTCACCAAAAGCAATAGGGTTCTTCCTCTCATCATGATGAATCTATATACCAAATATGAAAAGTGTCGGTCACTGCTACCTTGAGATATCGTGTTTACAAGCTGTTTAGGAGGTTTTCGCAGTTTGACCTCCAGTGACCTCGGATGACCTTTGACCTCTATCAAAAACAATAGGTAACGTTCTTCCTCTTGACATGACAAATCTATATACCAAATATGAAAAGTGGCGGCCATTCCTTTCTTGAGATATCATGATTACGAGCTTTTCAGCTTTTTACCTCCAGTGACCTCAAATTATCTTTGACCTTCACCAAAAACAATAAGATTCTTTCTCTTAACATGACAAATCTATATACCAAATATGAAAAGTGTCTGTCATTCCTTTCTTGAGATATTGTGATTACGAGCTTTTCAGCTTTTTACCTCCGGTGACCTCAAATGACCTTTGACCTTCACCAAAAACAATAGGGTTCTTCCTCTCAACATGAAGAGTCTATATACCAAACATGAAAAGTGTCAGTCATTGCTATTTTGAGATATCGTGTTTACAAGCTGTTTAGCAGGTTTTCGCAGTTTTACCTCCAGTGACCTCGGATGACCTTTGACCTCTACCAAAGACAATAGGGTTCTTCCTCTTGACATGACAAATCTATATACCAAACATGAAAAGTGTCGGTCTTTGCTAACTTGAAATATCGTGTTTACAAAGTTTTTGGTTTTTGACCTCCGGTGACCTCAAAGGACCTTTGACCTCCACCAACAACAATAGGGTTCTTCATCTCAACATGACGAATCTATATACCAAATATGAAAAGTGTCGGTTATTCCTATCTTGAGATATCATGATTACGAGCTTTTCAGCTTTTTACCTCCAGTGAGGTAAATAATGTGGACTTACCCACCATTATGTGGACTTAGCCACCACTATGTGGACATGTGATACCACTTTATATGGACATAACATTCAGTACCTGGAATTCTTTGATGAAACTATAGCAATAAGTGAAGATGAATTTTAATCCTAAATTATACACTGGATTTTCTCTAAGAACTTGGTTCCATGGTCCCCACCATTAAAGGGAAAAGCCTCAACTAATTAACATTCCAGGGTAAGTACATTCATTTAATTAACTGTATAAAATTCTGTCTACAGAATAATGAAGTAGCATAACAAATAGCAGGGCTTGACATAACGGGGGCCCGTGGGTCCAATGCTCCTAAAAATTGGCTCGGGCCCGTAACTTTTACAGGGAACGGGGCCCGGTTGGCTCCTAAATATTTCAAGTCTAATTGTACAGTCTGCACGTGAACCTCTCCATCCACAACTCAACGATCTTATATCTCGCACAGCCTGTGTATTCCTATGCTAACAGTCACTAAAAAACTGCAAAACACACATAATTTCTGAAATCAGTTCACATCGCTCATAAAGAGTCTGCTTTGTCACAACACGGAAGATCAATCACGCAGACATACACGGATGTAAGTCACAAGTAATGTAGGCGGAACCTCACAAGGTCACCTAACGAAGACGGTCGGCGGGAATTGAACAGTGCCCTTCATTTTACCGGGTAATAACTTCCGGAGTTACGAGAAAATTTTGAAAATGTATACTCGCGTACATGCAACATGGTCTAAGAGGGTGTGGACAGATTGGTTTCAGGCTAGTTTCAGCTTGCCTTAATTATACCCATACTACACGTGTTCAAGCGTGTAAAAAGCATCCGTACACTTTTATATCAGTCCTTTTTTATTTTTAAGTTTTGGGCCCCTTGATTTCTCATTTGGCCCCTAGATTCCATGGGCAGGCCCACAAAGGTTGAAGGCTTATTTTAAGCCCTGACAAATAGGGTGCTATGGCATGTGAACTGTGGGGAAATGTGTGAAATTCTACAGCCTGAGACCACAAATAAAACCTTGTCCACATGCTTATTATGTATTACATTACAGTATGACATACTGACATACACCAGAATGCATGCAATGACACCTTGTTTTTCAAAAAAAAAAAAAAACAATTCAAAGAGGAGGGAACCTCCCTTTAAACTCCCTCCCCCAGGCTGGCCATTGCAAAACAGCCTACCCATGAGATAAGCAGTGGCGCCGCCAGGCTTTGGTGTTTGGGGGGCACAACAGATGATGTCGTAATGGCACTTCAGTCAACCTCCCAAGTCTGCACAAAATGCGTTTTTTTTTTCGTGTGCTCCCTACGTTCGTATACATGCACAGTTGTGATCCTTCCTTTGTCAGGTGTCACTGCACTAAGGTGCCGTCCTGGGGGAGGGGTCTAAGGGGAGGGGATGTCCCCCTCCCCCATTTCATTGATTTTTGTTTATTTAAAGTTGCTTAGATGCAAAATGGTGCTATCTTTATGATATTTTTTGAGCTGATCACATACCTGTATGGCTGGAAAATGTCCATAGTTTAGTGAATTCTAATTTTTCCGACTGGCTGGATGTTTTTTCCACCTGAGTGGTGAAGCTTAAATATTCGATTTTTATGCGCCCTGTGTTTTGAATACAGCAGTGAGGATCTTCCCTTTGTCACTACACAAAGGTGCCTTCCTGGGGAGGGGTCTAAGGGGAGGGGTGTACCCCTCCCCTTTGAGAAATTTTTGCTTAGTTAAGGTTTCTTAGATGCAAAATGATGCTATCTTTTGGAATATTTTTGGAGCTGATTATATATAACTGGAAAATGTCCATAATCTAGTGAATTCTGATTTTTGGTTAGGTGAAAAAGGAGAGCTAATGTCTAAGCTGTTGTCTAAGAGAAGAATACGTTGTCAACAAACCTCCTGAAGACTCCCTTTAGGCTACTTTACCGCCTTCTATTGGCAACGTTTTTATCCAAAAATACGTGCGTGGAGTCCACAGAACCATTGTTGGACGATAACGAAATTTTTCCTCCCCTTCATTGTGCATTATAAAAAGGCATCTAAGGCTGGCAGATACCTGTATAGGGCCTTCCGGAAGCTCTGGATAAAGTACATAAAATGGAGTAATGACATAATGCTTATTACGTGACATCCAACTGATAATATAGAGTAGAGCACTTTACAGCTATCGTATTTTTACTAATTTTGAACGAAAATCCAGATGAACAGCTTCCAGCAATGGGGCACGGGCGGGAGGGAGACTATTGGTGCAGGAAGGTGATATTAGACCTCCCTGATAGGTATAGCAAAAGGGGTGCAGGACTAACAAAGGCGTTTTCAGAATGCTTTTTTTTGTCGTAAGTGTATTAAAAATCATCATCTATCAAGGGCGTAACCAGGAATTTGTCAAGGGGGTCGAAGCCCATAGACATTCTCAGCGCTTTCAAAGCGCAAGAGAATTTTGGCCCAAAGTGCCTCCCAGATCGCTGGAAATGGCACTTCCCAAGCCTATTTTACAGCATATAAATAGGAGAATCACTAGCAATATTGTAAAAACCATTTAAAAAAACAAAAAATATGATCAAGGGGGCGGCTGTCCCCTTCACTCCCTTGGCCACGTATCTGCCATTTATACCGATAACGGCTGCGTGCAAAGCGCAAGGTAAATTTTTTTGGAAAATATATAACGGCAAATACGTAATTTCAACTTTCCAAATCATGCTACAACTTAGATCGAAAGATCGCATATTGATGCGATAGGCCCCTACAGATGTTGTGAGTATAGTTCCATGTATTATTATGTTAATAATGGTCATAGGATGGAGTGCAAACCGTAAAGCATGCGCGCAAAGCGCGCGAAAGTTTTCATTAAATGAGATTTCCATGACAAAACCTGCATTCAGAATCTGCATCGAGACACTTTCAATTGCCCAACAAACCTACATGCCACTCAAAAAGCCAGTCTTTTACCTGTTAATTCGTGAAAAGCTTTCAACATTTGCTGCTGTGCTTCTCCGGGAGTTGCTATCAGAAGATATTGATAATAAGAACACAGTGGTAAGGTTTGAAGCGCGGAGCACGCGAAATTTTTGATAGGTTGCGAAGGATTTGCGAAAATTCTGATAGTTTGAGAAACATTTGTGATAGAAAATGATTAAATAGATCTATCACTCGGTTGAAGCACACCTCACCCTACCCCCTACAGAAATCTATAGCTTAATCGCCTTTTGGGATCATTTTAAAATTTTCAAAAAATTTTCAATGGGGGCACGCGTCCCCATGCCCCCCCCCGTGCCGGCGCCACTGAGATAAGTCCTGGCTATGACACTGGTGGAAGCCAAACTTAAAATACCCTACTTTGCATGGAAATACTATTAAAGCCTAACCAGATTTGTTCAGTTGCCACATGAACTGCACATTTTAGCAGCGTACATAAAAATGCATCAATCTGGGGTAGAAATGTATCACAGCCTGAGCCTACTTGTAATTGGAAGATACCCTTTTTACACTATGGGTAAAGTTGCATTGACACAAGAACATTTAAGCAAGTTAGCAAGCAGGCTGTCTGTTCTTTTTTGTACCACATCGAATATTTATTGGTTCAAGAAATCAAGTAGCACAAACGTTTGGGTTTTTTTCTTCATTTCATAAGACCTCAGGGGCTTTAATCTGTATTTGCCTGCTAGTATAAACCGTCTGTACATGTCCACCCTAGTAAACTGTCTGACACTGAAAGTCCCATATGAGCTTTAGTAATAATGTAATACTGTATTGTAGAGGAACACAATCATGCAGACAAAAGAAATCACCATACACAGTAAAGAATCTTGTTCAAAACTGGTTTTAATCTGGCACTTCAACAGTATGTTACAGCTGTAACAGGCTAAACAATGACCCAGTTTGGTGAATTAGTTTGTTGGATGAGGTTTAACGTCCCAGTTTCCAACCAATTGGTTCAAGTCGAGACGACCACGGCCTTTTTCCAGTTGTGGTTCACTGGCTTGTTTTCCCTACTCCAATGCTTATGCTGAGCACCAAGCACAAGGGCAGTAGGTTCCATTTTTTAAGTCTTTGGTATGACCCCTCCAGGATTTGAACCCTAGACCTTCCGGCTGTAAGTCCGATGCTCTGACTACTTGGCCACTGCAGTCGGTCCCCAGTTTGGTGAAAGATTCAGACCGACCTAAGCCTAGCTGGAAAGCAAACATGGTAATCAGAGTATCACAAAAACTAGAGCACCAACGGTGCAGTAGCTCAAACTCAGGCAAACTTTGGAGTCGGCTCTTCTCCGCCCCCCCCCCAAACCCTGTGTACATCACTGCATGGTGTGCTTGCAGGAAACACATAAACAAAACAAATACATGTCTTTCCCAACATTAGTAAAATGCAAATAAAAAATCGAGACCTTACCCCCCCTCCCATTCTCGAAAGCAAGGTAAGGAAATTCCCCCTTGGTCCCCAGTGAAAATAACAGAACTAACCTATTTTAAGTTCAAAGCATTACCATCCCAATTATCTATGAAGAACGATGTTATTCAATATCACAGTGAGCTACAGTAATCAAAACACTAATTAACAGAACAGTTTTGACATAAAGCAATATTGATGTGCTCACATATATGCATTACCACAGGTCCAAAGATTCATATTTAAAATCTGATAAGTGTGAATGTTAAGGCAGTGGATAAAATCCCCAAGTCCTACTTGACAAGTAGCAGAGGACCGACCTCTTTTGTATTAACTTCTTAAGTCTTGATTACTGTCTGACCTTAGCAGTGCCATCCTTGCTTTCAACTGCCAGATTGCACCATCTAAAAGCCCATTAGCTTCTGGTTTTTACACACATTATTATAAAGTTACAGTTAGTAAACAATCTGGTATTAGCTCTCTGCTGCCATATACAGTTAGTAAACAATCTGGTATTAGCTCTCTTTTTCAACTCTGTAAACATACACTTTTGAAATTATACACTGTATATACACCTAATAAAATTATCCTGCACTGTGTGACAGACTCACATTCTTCCTGTGTGAGACATTTCATGTTAAGATGTTTCACTAGTAATGTGTCCAAGAGCTAACCATGCATAACTTTTAATTCGAGGACATCCTAGTGTTTTATTAATGGAACACATCAACTAACATTAAGCCAGACAATAAATGTATCATACAAAATGTTGTTAAAAGCCACCAACAGAGGACTGATTGAACAATAACCACACACTGTAACAGGTTTGTATTTTGAAATGACAATGTCTGATTTAAAGCATGTAACTTACTAATTGTGAAACGCTCTTTACACAGTCCAGATATTTGTGATACTGTGTACCAACCAGTGTCGTCACTAGTTTCACTTCTGGGAGATTAACTGAACAAGATGTTGATGAAGAGAAACCTCTACTTAAGGAACATTTAAAATCTATTCAAACAGATTATGGTTAACTTCTGTAATAAGCCAATTCAGAGTTACAGTGGTGGTGTACAGGTCAAAGGTTCATGAGGGTACGCTGTTGTCCGTTTACAACAGGAGTGCCCAACCAGTCTATCACAATCTACTGGTAGATTGCGGACTGATTCCAAGTCAGTTGCGAGGGGTGTAGGAAAAATAACAGTTTTTTATGTGTAACTATGTTTTATTTTGTTACAGGATAAATTGAGAACCTAGCTGATGCAATGAGCGCCAACCAATGTCGGTACTCCGCTTCCATAGCAGGGCAATTCTCTATTCCTTGTTGTTTTCTTGAAATCAGATCATGGGTCAAAAAGGTTGGACACTCCTGGTTTACCATAATGCTCTACACACATAAAAAAAACACAAGGATTAATACAACTATCTCTATGCGTTGTACTGTACATGAGATACGCAATATACATCCTATGAAATCTCTATACAAGTACAGTGCCAAATATTAGGCTGTGGTATTCCTAATTTTTTTTTTAATATTACTTCAACTTCAATTACTTTCACATTTAAAAGCTATACAGATTATGGTTAACTTCCTACATTACAAGCACAAAATTTGCACAATCTTGAAATATCCAAAATGACAATATGAAATTCACTTCAGACAAAGTGACTGAATTATCACCAAAAATGAAAGGTAGTGCAATAACTACAATTTTGAAGGAATACTTAATGCAAACAAAGCTTCAATTAAAAACTGAGTACAAATTCCAACTGAAATACCTTGAAATACAGTTGAAATACCTGTTATAGGAAAACTACACCCTTACTTGCAAGCTTTTTACTCTACAGTCCAAATGCATCTAGTATGCAGAATGATGGTACTTGACAGAAACTGTTGGTTATTCTATTTTGACAGATATTTCCATATGACTTGGAGTATTATGCATTTATGCTAGTTTATCACACCACACCACATACTTTTAACCTTCCAAACCCTACACTCACTGAAACATCACAATTCTGGAAGCTTTTTTTATGTAGTTTGCCACGAAAGATTACACCTGTACCCAGGTTCGCTTTTTCAAAGCTTTGTCTTTGAGACACTTTTCACAATCCTTCTTTCCAGGTTCAGTTCTGAGTAAAAATATTTCCTCAAACCTTTATGAACCGCATCTTTCTCTTTCTTTGTCCAAGGCCTTTTCCTTAAATTACCTGTAGAAAAAAATCAGAACACCAATTTAAAGATGAGCATTAAAGAATTTCTGTTGTGGATAAATAAAAAATATATAAATATATGATTCTGAAAGTGTAGTATCATCAATTTCCATTGAATGCAATCAAAATCACTTAGAACATACCTGTCACATTTTGGCTTTAAATTTACCCTGGACTTGGACTATAGAAGTAGAAGCAAGGGAGCACACTGAAAGAGTGTACTGCGGTGTGGTTAATCAGTCTATCAGTAAGGGGACTTCTTGTGTATATGACCAGGCAAAAGGCCAGATGATTTGTGTGTCTGGGGTCTACCTGATATTCATAAGGTTTTTTATTCAATTAAGCGTCAATGTTCATAAGGTTTGTTAGTCATAAGGTTCGTTATTCATAAGGGTCGTCATTCATAATCGTCAAAAAAGGTTCGTTGTTCATAAGATTCGTTATTCATAACAGAAGAAAAGGTTCAATATTCATAATAGGAAAAAAGGTTCGATATTCATAATAGGAAAAAGGGTTCGATATTCATCATGTGGGGAAAAGGGCATTTTTCCAGCTTTAAAGGCTTCCTGTAGGCCTATCTCATGGAAGGAGGAACACCCTTAAAACTTGCCGGGATGATAGGCTAATGTGTTGTCTACAACCATGGGCGACTCTAAGAAATTTTGCTTGGGGGGGCAAACTCAAGTACATATTCAGGGAGGTTCGGAAGATCCCTTTCCCCAGCAACATTAATGGTCAGCTCCAGATAGTACAATACCTGGAGTATGGTTATAATTATGTATGACAGTGATGCCCCATGCAGCTTTCAAAAGCTCTTCAAAAACCATTTCAGGCAGTCAGTCATTATGCTGACTACTTTAAAAATAAATACAACCATATCAGCCGATCAGCTACTCCACAGGGGCGGAGTAAGAGGCTGGTGAAATGGGCAAAGCGGCTCGATCCATTTGTATCAAATGAGCTTGGCCTTTAAATATTTTGTTGCTTCTTTGATTCTGTCACGGTTTTAGCTTTGCCAGGAAGCCATAAAATGTTGGTTTTCTGAACTGTCTTCCTAAACTTACGAAAATTTCAAGCATGAAGACACTTGAAAATGAGGCAATGATAGCACTATTTTGGATCTCAGTACCGTTCCGAAAAGAATTTTTTTATTTTAATGCGAGAGGGAAATTCTCCATCCTAACTCAGAGCGACATCTCATCCTATATACAAATAGCTAGGCCACTAGTCAAAAGTCTCAGTACAGTTTACATTGACTGTTTGGTGTGTTTATTTTAAATCAACTGAAACGGTATACTTTAGCACAGAGGTGGAGAACCTTTTGCTTATAAGAGGCCATTTGACAGTCATAAGAATGCCCGTGGGTCAACGGCACTGTCAATTTGGACAAGGGAAGGGAAACCTCTCCTCCTATGAGAAACACAATACGTTTAAGCTACATACCCGTTACAACTTTTTGTAGACAAATACCTTTGCTAATCTGGCCAAGTGTCATCTGGGCTAAACTGCTTTTAGTTGTGGATGATAATCAACATGGCTTAATGGGTTGTGTATCTAATGACCCTGAAAGCTCTGAAGTATCTGCAAAATTATGGGCATTTAACTCCAGCATTACCATTACACTCTGTAAATAATGCTATGATGCCTACGCTAATCAGATTACAAATATCACAGGCTGATCATTTGTTTTAAATACCTTATCTTGCACTAACGGCAGGTCCATTTGTGATGACTGAAGTATATATAGTAGCAAATAAGCAACTAAGAGAAAATGGACGCGAAGCGCGCTGAAAAAAATGTCATTTTGAAATCACTTCAGTAAGGTTTAATCGTCGCATTGCATTGGAAAGTTATTCATTTCTTTAAGTTTAAACCCACTCAAGGAAAAGGGAGGGGGCCTAACTCATCTCGAATTACATGTTTTATTTATGTATTGTTTTCTTTTTTGGGAAGATCGAAGACCATGCTTTGCAAACGTTTGGGGGGGCAAGTTCCCCCCCCCGTGCCCCTATGGCGAGCCGCCAACGTCTACAACATGTTGATGGCATTTTTATATGATCTATTTAGATTGGCTGTAATTGGCCTTTCAAAGAGACTAGTCGAAATTTTTTGGAATTATGAATAGCAAACCTTATTCTCGATTACGAACAACAAACCCTTTTTCTGATTATGATAGCGAACCGTTTTTTCATTTATGAACAGTGAACCTTTTTTTTCTTATGAATAATGAACCCTTTTTTGATTATGAACATTGAACCCTTTTTTTCAATTATGAACAACGAACCTTATTCTCGATTATGAATAGCGAATCTTATGAATAATGAACCCTTTCTATCATTTATTTTTATGAATAACAAACCTTATGAACAATGAACCTTATTTTTGCCGTTCAACATGTTATGTTATGTTCAACATGTTACCATGTTATGAATTACGACCCTTATGAGCAATGAACCTTATGAATAAAAACCTTACGAATATCGGGCTGTCCCCGTGTGTCTTTATACTTACAGTGTACATTCAACTTGTCAAGGCATAATCCAGTGGCTTTTCCCAAGGTCTCATATGAAAGCTAGAGAAAACAATTCCAATTCATGTTCTTCCAACCCTATGGGAAAACCCTCTTCCTATCTCTAGATATCTCATTTTAAGAGCTGTTGTCATGTCCAGGAGCTTCATGCTCAATTAGTGCACAATAGTCTGAGTCCATGACACCCTGACTCAGTTTGCAAAATGCACTATTGAAGGGGAACAAAAGGCAAGACATTAGGTATATCATGTGCTTAATGGACATGAGATGGTACGGAAATCGTCGAGCTTGACAATGGACATGTCAAGAGGTTATCTTTTAAGTAAGAATAAGTCTTGCCTTTTGCTTCCCTTATAGTAGTATTCTAGTTTCTTTCTCTTTGAAATAGAGTGACACCTGTCTCTTTGTACAGGTTACATTTGTACATTAATGTGCTTGTATACAGTTGTTACCTTTACTCCCTCTACCTGATGATGATACCTCTGTTGGCACCCTGACTGGTTCATCTACATGACCTTTAGTTGCACAGGCTGTATAGACAGAACAAGAAGAAACCATAGAGGCAATTTTTTTAGTAATTGAATATGCCACTAAAAAGTACCTGATTTGAATGCCGCTGCGCAGGCTAAGTCTTTTTTTGAAGCAGCGACAACTCCTTTGGAAATCTCCGTTTCTTTAACACACAAACCTTCCAGCTAAATTCACTCCAGTGGTCTCAGCTTTGACTGTGCATGCTCAAATTGTCACATCTGGGCTAGAACCATATCACAGCAGTCTGTTTACTGCTTGGAAGATACGCTTCTTACACTGCCATTAAAGTTGTGTGTTAAAAATTTGGCAGCAGAGTATCTTTTGCTCTGAAGAAGTGAGCATGGAAAGCCATTTGCAACTTATTGCACCTCACTCAGTATTTATTCAATCAAAAAATCAGGTAGCGCAAATATTGGACTTTTTCATCTTTGTTTCATACCATCTTCAGAGGCTTCAAATTGTACAGGCCATCCAGTTGGTATTGTTATCTAGCTGGAGAAAACTGCAGCTTTCATCATCACTGGCACAGACCGGCCATTACTGAAGTCACTCATGCATGTCAAGCAGCCCACTATGCTACTTGCACCCCTTAAAAGGAGTTTGCTTAGTTTGCCTATTGCTTAAAAAAAAGCAGCAGGAAACCATGCAAAAAACATACAAAAGCAGTCTAGCATATTTACATCTAATGCCATTTTCACATGCTGTGCTAGCCAGTTTGAAATTTTATCTGCAAAAGAAGGTTCACAGCATGTCTTAATTTTTGCTAAATCAAACACATCTAGTCCGGTTTTATCTACATTACTCAAGCAATTCCACTTTTCAACACGAATTATGTACCACTAGCATGCCGAGACACAAGCATTAACTTTGAAATCGATAAAATATTCAGATGGGTTACATAATTAACCTCAGACAAATGCTCCCATTGACCTTCCCTATTCAATAACCAACAATCATTTTGCAACTCAGGGTAGGAAACTGAGAAAACTAAAACCTTCTGTAATAAGAGTTCCTTCTGCTTATTAATTTCTTAAAAGATTTAAAGTGCTTTGCAAATACTGCATGTCCTTTGTATAGTACCAGTAGTTACCTTTATTCCCTCTGCCTGGTGGTGATGTCTCTGTCTCTGACAACTTTTCTGGGTTTTTGGCTACACTTGCTGTATTGTAAGAACAAGAAGAAACCATACAGACAATATTTATTGTTTCCAAAGGTTTTTCCATTTTGCTGATACTGGTATCTAAATTTAGGCTACATGGCATTCCAAGAACTTTTGTTTATTTCCTTAAACCTAATGGCCTCTACAGAAATCTGTAGATAATCCTTCTTTAAGCGCGGGTCACACTACAGCGATTTCGGATCGGATTTCGGTCCGATTTTTCGAGTTTTCGATAAGATCTTCTCCATCTCTGGTCAGAGGGGACCAGAAATCTGCCACTCTGTGTATGAAAAGGAAATATATAATTTATTTCGCAAGGTCACATCAACACACAGCTTTTATTGGACATGCATAGTCCGATCAAAGCGGTCTGTCAAAGTGATGTCATGAAATAATTAGGTTACACTTCAGTTACACAGTCCTCAGATACAAATCATATAATACACAGAGTGCCAAATTTTTGGTTTCCTCTGACCAGAGATGGAAAAGATTTTAACTAAAACTCCAAAAAATTGGACCGTAGTCCGATCCAAAATCGCTGCAGTGTGACCCTAATACATGACACGACTCACAATATGTAACTAATAACCTATGGGCAGAGTACTCAAAGCAGCTTTCAAATCTTAGTATTTTTCTTAACCCTAATTACAGCATGGCAAATGTCAGCAATTATCACTGTATGTTGATATGTGACACATTTATTCTTCCAGTTTGCATGGAAATACCTTTCGTTTGCACCAGGTATAGGATCTTTTCATTATAGATTGATTGGACCAAGATGACTTGTCAGAGATAATGAAAATGTGGAACAATAAACATTAACTAATTCACTCTACAACACATAGCATTTGAGAAGACAGACATTGGGTAGTCACTTGTTGCTGTTACCCTAACTCCAGTCTTCAATATAAATATTGAACCAGACAGTAAACAAGACTGTTGGAATGTAAGATATGTCTCATTCTATCATAAGCATACAGGTAGTGAGAATAGGAGAAGCCACTTTCTTATAAATGTGCTGCACTCCAAGGCTATAAGGGCAGGTGGGCCCTAAATGACCTTAAATGTAGCCACTAAATTTTTGAGAACTAAATTGAATATAGTTAGAAAACTTAAGGAAAGAAGTTCTTGGGAATTTGCTGCTTAAAGTGATGCCGTGAGATTGCAAAAAGTAAAAAACATTAAAAAATCGAGTTTAAAATTTCAGTGATTCCTTTGAGTGACCCATATGAACAGTGAGGGAGAAAAAATAAGGCCTGTTGTGAGAATTCCGGCAACAGCCTTAAAATTTTCGTAAAAATAACGACTAAACTCGAGGAAATCAAAAATGTGCTGCGGACAAACACTATTCAGTCTCCTAACGAACATCAGTTGAGCGGACCAATGAGAACGAAGTACTAATGTATATTCACTAGGCGTAAACAGCTGATCGATTTAGCACAACAACACAAGTGAACAAGACGCATGGTGTGTGTGGATCTTGAAGAGGTAACGTTGATATTGCAATGTACAGAGTGCATGGTAATACCACTACACCGTTTTACTGTAGTGGCCTAACTTAGGCTATAGTATACTGGCTCAGTGGTACCTCTGTGTAAATTAAGCCTAATTTAGGCTACCGTTAGATGCTCTGCCTTTATGTGCATTTACCATCGTCTTTGACGTTCTTACTCATGGCGATAGTATTGGTGTAACTTTCGTTGTAAACCTGTAACGTCCAAATTCAAATCGGTACTGTAACGCGTACCAAAGAGTGAAAGACTGTGGCCTGTACTACGTAGTATTGAGAAAGCTACACTGAGTGTATACAAGTAAGTGTTATGAAGCAATTACGCAAGAACATGCATTCTCTGGTCGTCAGACTGCTATAGCAGGGAGTTGTTATTACTCCCTGGTTATAGTAGAGATCAGTGGTCGTGAGCGAACAGCTGTAGGCTACCGTAGAGCAGGGAGTTGTTATTTGGAAATAACTCCCTGCGAGAGCTAGTCAGGCTGGAGTGGTATGGTACGTCTTTTTTTAACTTGGTGACACCTCAATAACATTGCATATTCAACATCAGGGAATTCGTTGTAGGTGTGGTTTAATGCCGTATAATAAGGACCGTTTTTTGAAAAAGGCCTTCAAAAATTTACCGATTTTATGCTGTTTAGGTTACTTCCCGAGATTATCACTATCATTTTGAGCTTTCAAATTGTATTCTTCAACTCTGTAAAGCACTCGTGGCATTTTTAAGAATAAAGAAAGACATAAGAAGAAGCAAAATCTTATGTTTTTCCTTTTTGCAAACTCACGGCATCACTTTAAGAGAGTAATTTACAGCCATTAAGCCATAGACTAATTAAGGTGCAATGGGGGTGGGATGGGGTGGGTACACCGTTTTATGCTCCCCATCCAAAGGAGGGGTCTAAGTGTAGGGGGGTTTCCCCTCAGTACTCTGTTGAACAATTGCAACCAGGCATTTACCCACTAAACATAATTAACTGATTTTTATGTATAAAACAATTATTATCTTCTCACAGTGACTTACTAAACACTGCTATATTTATATCTCATTATCTATTTGATCTCAATTGTTCTGTTTTTTGCTGTTGTTCAATTTATGCAGGGATGTGGCTAATAGTTAAACTAACAAATGTTTCTTAGAACACTTCCTTTCACACTGTTGTATTAAAATCTACTTGAAGCGTGAGTGTTGACTAAGACTGATCCTAAACTAAATCAAAGATGTACAAGTACGATAACAATGAATAAAGATAAAAAATGATCCAATCTGGACTGTATATTTTTATCCAAATCTAATCAAATTGACTGTGATTCAGGCTTTAAAGATGATATGATACCTCTTCTGTGTGGACACATTGTAATGTACTGTTCCCTACAGTTTAATTGGCTGTGATGGTTTTAAAGGTGATATGACACCTACTCTATGAGGACACATTGTAATGCACTGTCACTACAGTTTAATTGGCTAGGAAGGCTTTAAATATGATATGACACCTACTCTGTGTGGACACATTGCAATACACTGTCACTACAGTTTAATTGGCTGTGAAGGCTTTAAAGATGATATCACCTACTCTGTGTGGACACATTGCAGTGCACTGTCACTACAGTTTAATTAGCTGTGAAGGCTTTAAAGATGATATGATACCTACTCTGTGTGAACACATTGAAATGCACTGTCACTACAGTTTAATTGGCTGTGAAGACATTAAAGGGAGAATGCAGTCACCCCAATAAAAAATTGGATAGTAGACTATCCTATTTCCTGAATGGCTCTTGAGAATCATGTGACAGTATTTTTCTCACTCAGTTGTAAAATTTACAAGGAGCAAATGCTTGGTTTACCTTGAATATGCAATATTTATGTCCTAAAACAAATTAAACCCAGGCAAAAATGCCCTGCACAAATCCTTCAGGAATCTTGAAGGAATCCTTCAGGGGATCTGCGGTACAAGAGCAAATCCTGCAGAAATCCTGCATTTTCATAGGAAATCCCACCTTGAAACCTTCACTTTCCTGCAATCAGATATCAAAGTCACGCAATAATTCTGCATTCCTGAGTAAAATCCTGCAGGATTCCTGCATATTACTGCAGGACAAGCATATGTCCTGTATCAGTGTCCTACAGTTCTCGACAAAGTCAAAATAAAACCTGCAGGATTCCTTTAGTCCTGTATCAGTGTCCTGCACTTCTCCATTAAGTTGAAATAAAACCCACAGGGTTCCTTCATACTCGAGAAATTGCAGTTAAAATCCTGTATATTTTCCCTCCCCAACCCCTGAAATTCCGTAATACACCAACTTACTTCTTACTGGCAATTTCAGGGTAAGTGGAAAATATCTGGGGCCTACTTTTGGGGTGCGGTAAATACCTTACAGTGTAGCAAAGGCGAAAGTTGTTCTTATCGGAGGTTGAGGGTCACTCAGTGGGGATGATCTGTGGCCTATACTTTGGGGGTATGTACTGTGTATAGAGTAGCATAGGAGAAGGGCATCATTACTATCAGGGATAGGGGATATTAATAAATACCTGCAACCTTGTTAGGTGTTGTCAATAACAGAGTGGGGGAGGGGAGGGACTTTAGTGAAGCAAAATTTACTGTTTAAAAAAAGACAGTCAATAGAAACGTTGCCTTAACCTACGTAGGATATATATATATATATCCCCACCCCAGGGGTTTTCGCCTCTTATGCATGCGGATCAATGGTTCTAAGTTGACTTCTTGCCCCCTCCCCTACCTCAGAAGTCCAAATTAGTATGCGAACTAAGTAGGAGAGGGGACAACAACAAATAATAAAAACCTATGGGTAATAAAGGACTATCTATTAAAAGTTTCCGGCAGCAATTTTCTGTTGGTTGTGAATCCTGGAGCTAGCCTGTTCCCCCATCTGCTTTCGTTTTGTTTTACAGTCTTCATTAAGCATGTTTTGTAGTAAACATATACCATAGCCCTACAGCACTCCCCAATACTGCAAGAACCACTTTTATATCCACCGCTGTCCTGTAATTTAGTATATATACCAGAGAATTGGTAACTCCCTGATTAAAAAAACAGTATCTATCAAGAGGAATTATACAAAAATGTTCCACGCTGGTCAACACAGCAATGAATTACTGCTGCATTAAGTAGGCCAATTAACGTGCAAAAGTAAGTCCATTAAACACGGATGATTACGTATAGTCTATGGTACTAATGCTCGTATGTGCGTAGGTACTTACGTACATATAGCAATGCGTACATCTTCGCGGTAATAGTATGCATGGCCGTTCTCAAATTTAGAACGTACATAGCTGGCTTACGTCCGTGCGGGCATTGATATTGTGCGTAGCATTGTATATCATGCAATATATACCGCAACAGCCCGCGCGATGGTATGTCCATATATACTGCATTGAACTGCATGCATGTTGTGTGAACATTGGAGTTCATTACCAAATCATTCTGAGATATCGTTCCGAGATATCGGTTTGTAACTTTGACAAAACTGTTAAAAACAAGTGGTTCTAGTCATGGCTAGATAGTAGAACGTTCATGCTCTGTGGATACAATGGAAACACAGTGGCGGATCCAGGGGGGTCGCCGGCGTCCGGACCCCCCCCCCCTCAAATTTTCCAATGTGCCCTTTTTCAAAAAATGTTTTTTTTTCACACTAGCAAAAAAAAAAAAAAAACGAGACAGTTTCACAGGTAATGACAGTGTTGTCCAATTCCGAGCCCCCCATCCAGTATCGACCAATTCACTAGTCTAGCCATGTATCGCAGAAACTTTCGGCAATATATTTGACTACGGTAGCCTATATTGGTCGCCTCGAAACCCGAACAGTGCAATCGTTTTACAGAGAATGTGACTACAGTATGTCTGCGTGACAATCAGGCATTCTAAATCACTTTTCGCTTGGAACCACGTGTGGCGTGCTTGGGCATTCAGATATTACGTCATACTCACTAGCTAGTGCTTTATGCAACGTATTACTATTGGGTTTTAAAATTGATTCCAAAAGGTCATTGCTAGTCAGTCTTTTGGTCTTACAAAATAATGATCTGTTCACACTCCCTAACGCTACAATCTACGAAACCTTCCCTCCACCCTCTAGTATCCATCCTCTCGTGAACAAGAGAGAGTAGGTAAATATGTTTCGCTATGATATTTATAGTCTGGAATTACTCTTTTCTTTAATAGTGTTGACCTAGGGATCGGAATAAAAAGCCAGTCTTAGGTAAAGTCCACAGCCAAGAGTTGAACAGAAGTCACAATAGACGAATCGGTGTTTGTTTGATTTTAAAATTACGATATAAAATCACCACCAGGTCAAATAACGCCATGTCAGTCGGTTCAATTTTTTTGACGTCTTTGGACCGATGACCGGTTTGCTGTCTCAAATGAAAAGCAAACATTCGACTTCAGTCATCTGTTCTGACAGTGTTTTTGACAGTTGCGCCGCAACTTTATAGGGAACACAACATACAGTATTTTAACCTCCTCCCCAGTCGAGATAGCGGTGGCGCCAGGTGGGGGAAGGGTTCATGCCCCCATCTGGGAAGGCTGGCCCCCTATTGAAGAAGTTTAACAGTTTCGTAGGGAAGTCTCAGTCGAAAGTACGCAGCCTCCGACGACAACTTATCGACGGTTTACCTGTTTTTTGCCCTCAAGAGGATAATTTCTGAAATAAGAACCCAAAATTTTCGGCGCGCTACGCGCGCTGTAGAGTCACTCTATATTTTTCAATAGTTCTATTCCACATAGCAGGATAGCACAAGTCCTGCCCACCTTACCAAGTAACATATGGGCAGAATACATAGTTTATGTAAAGGTCGTAACTTTCATCCCATATCGCAAAACCTAGTTGGTGTTCTCTTGTGTGTGTCATGTGATACAGTCAGTTGGTGAGCGACTTACGGAGCAAAGTTTGGCTATTTCATCGTGTAGTCCAGGTGTTTTCAATATATGTATGTTACACCCGATACGGTCTACAAACCCTACAGTTCTTTCTTTCGTTTCGTCATATGTTTTATGTGTAAGCCTATCAAAAAATTTCACCCGCTTCGCGCGCTTTTCAATTTCACGATCCAGATTCAAAGAGCACTATCAGTGCGCAACTGGGATCAGGAAGTATTAAGTGATATAATGCAAAATATGCCTGCAATTACATGGGATAATGAGGCTCCCACATTTGCCCTTCTCATCATACCCTCGAAATAGGGAATGTCGGAACTTGGGGTAGCTGACATGGCTCGGCCCCCTGTTGGAAAAATTCTGCCGCCACCCATGGTCAGTTTACTTATTTTGGCTTTCATAAGGGTAATTTCTGGGATAAAACCCAAAACTTTCGGTACGCTTTGTCCACTCTTCCTCAGTTCAGTTATACTTGGTACAAACCCTCTCCCCCTTTTCAAGTTAATAAGTAGAATACATGGATTTATGTAAATGTCGGGAATTGAATCGCATTTCGCTAAACCTGGTTAACGCTCACTTGTGTCTGTCGTACGGTACGACTAGTGACTCGAGGAGGGAAGTACAATAAAGTTATGCCCGATAGGGCCCAACTATCCGCTCAATTGTTCTATATACTGATGTAAGCTTTAATTTAGTACAAATTCTTATAAGTGTAGGCTTACCCAAAAAAAATTTCGCGCGCTTTGCGCGCTTTGCAATTTCACCTTTTAGATTCCAGATTTTGATTCCAGTTTTTTCATGTCTTTTGGTTTAAAACTATCCTTTCATTGTCAATATGCGGTAAGTTGTATATTCGCTGACGTTTATGGGAACCAAAATTTTAAAAAATTGAATGTGCCCTTTTTATGTTGGACCCAGCCCCCCTCAAAAAAGACCCTAGATCCGCCCCTGAAACATAACCCAGGTTGTGAACAACTCAACTGGCTTGGTGACTTGATTCGTAATGTAATGTTAGGCCTAGCCTAACGCTAATGTAACTTGTTAGGCCTAGCCTAGGCTATAGCTTTTCTTACAGTTCGTTAACGTTAGGGGCAGTCTCGCACTGATGTGCGTCAACAGCACTGGAATCGGCGGTTACTCTTTGCAGTCGTTATGTCCAAGATTCGGCTTGTAAGAAAGTTCCGTGTAAAATAAACGGGCGTAACGTTTCGTTACACAGGCATAGTTTACACAAAACGATAATATCGTGCCTAGGCCTAGCCACTACTCCAATACTTAGGCTAATAGGATTCGTAGGCCTAAGCTAGGCCTAAATTTGGCCTATAAAATGAACAATGTGGGGTGTAAGGCCTAACGTTAGGCTATATGCTTAATGTTACACTATTAGTATTACAGATTAAGGAAATCCTAGCCTAACAGTTAGTGTTACCTATATGGATTAGGCCTAGATGGCAAATAGGGCATAGGCTACAGGGCAAAGTTAATGAAAAAAATGTGCCCTAAATGAGTTGATTTCCTGCAATCTAAGCAGCCAAAATTTCAAACTTTTCTCACCTCAGCCCCAACCATGAATTTCCTCTTTTTTTTTGAAATGTCAGGCTCATGTCTGTGCATTATCAGAACAATACTATGTGCAGAAAATTTTGAAAAAAAGATATATATATACTGCGCATTGTACTTGAAGCAACCGACAACGAAAATGACAGATTTTTCTATGAACTTGTTCAGCTGTTTGTGATTTTAAGTGCTCTGAATAATGCAGCCTACCATGGCCAAAAGCAGGAAGATCAACTTAAATCATTTTTTTTTTAAATTTCAGTGATATCTTACTTTTGTGTATAAATATGTTATGAGGAATTTTATGTCAATTCACCAACTACAAGCTCCTGCATTTTAACGGAAAATTATGGGAATTGAACTCTGCGAGGTAGTATCTCACAATATCACATTAAATGATGTTCTGGAAGGTTTTTTCACAAACTTTCTTATTGCCCAGTACTATGCAAGGACGGTATACCACATGATATGCAGGTTAACTACAGCATTCTCTTTACGGACCTTCAGATATCTTGCAATTGTCCTTTTTATTTCCTGCATGCTTACTTTAAGTTAACTGCAACGTTCCTGTATTATTACTGCAGGAACCTGCAAAATATCCTTTCGATACCCTGCAAAAATCCGTCATTACTCCTTAAGAAACACTGCAATTTTCCTGTAAATTACCTGCAAAATTGTACTGTTAATGAAGGAACCTGTAAAATGTCCTTTCAATATCCTGCAAAAATCCTTCATTACTCCTTACGGAACACTGCAGTTATCCTCTAAACTACTGTACCTGCAAAATTCATGTATTATTACTGCAGGGACCTTCATAATGTCCTTTCAATACGCTGCAAATATCGTTCATTAATCCTTAAGGAACACTGCAGTTTTCCTTTAAATAACCTGCAAAATTCATGTATTATTCCTGCAAGAACCTGCAAAATATCCTTTCAATACCCTGCAAAAATCCTTCATTACTCTTTAAGGAACACTGCAGTTTTCCTTTAAATTACCTGCAAAATTCCTGTAAATTATTACTGCAGGAACCTGCAAAATATCCTTTCAATATCCTGCAAAAATTCTTCATTACTCCTTAAGGAATACTGCAGTTCTCCTTTAAATTACCTGCAAAATTCCTGTATTATTACTGCAGGAACCTGCAAAATATCCTGTCAATACCCCTGCAAAAATCCTTCATTACTCTTTAAGGAACACTGCAGTTTTCCTTTAAATTACCTGCAAAATTCCTGAACTATTACTGGACCTGTAAAATATCTTTTCAATACCTTGCAAAAATCCTTCATTACTCCTAAAGGAACACTGCAGTTTTCCTTTAAATTACCTGCTAAATTCCTGTATTATTACTGCAGGAACCTGCAAAATATCCTTTCGATACCTTGCAAAAATCCTTCATTACTCCTTAAGGAACACTGCAGTTTTCCTTTAAATTACCTGCAAAATTCCTGTATTATTACTGCAGGAACCTGCAAAATATCCTATCAATACCCTGCAAAAATCCTTCATTACTCCTAAAGGAACACTGCAGTTTTCCTTTAAATTACCTGCAAAATTCCTGTATTATTACTGCAGGAACCTGCAAAATATCCTTTCAATACCCTGCAAAAATCCTTCATTACTCCTTAAGGAACACTGCAGTTCTCCTTTAAATTACCTGCAAAATTCCTGTACTATTACTGCAGGAACCTGCAAAATATCCTTTCAATACCTTGCAAAAATCCTTCATTACTCATTAAGGAACACTGCAGTTTTCCTTTAAATTACCTGCAAAATTCCTGTATTATTACTGCAGGAACCTGCAAAATATCCTTTCAATACCCTGCAAAAATCCTTCATTACTCCTTAAGGAACACTGCAGTTTTCCTTTAAATTACCTGCAAAATTCTTGTATTATTAATGCAAGAACCTGCAAAATATCCTCTTAATACCCCTGCAAATATCTTTCATTACTCCTTAAGAAACACTGCAGTTTTCCTTTATAAATCCTGCAAAAAAGGTCCTGCAGAAATCCTGCAGGAAAAGTGAATGGTTTTGCTGCCAAAAACCTGCAGGATTTGATGCAGGGTTTTTTGAAGGATTTTATGCAGGACTTTTTTGCCTGGGAAGATACTTGGAAGAGTAATAGGAAGAAATTGGTGACATTTAGCTACTGCTTCAAAATAAGTTTGGGGCGACTGCTTTTGACCTTTAAAGATGATTTGACACCTACTCTGTGTGGACACATTGTAATACACTGTCACTACAGTTTAACTGACCGTGAAGGCTTTAAAGATGATATCACCTACTCTGTGTGGACACATTGCAGTGCACTGTCACTACAGTTTAATTGGCTGGAAATGCTTTAAAGATGATATGATACCTACTCTGTGTGGACTCATCCCATACGAAATTGTAATTAAGGCTTACATGGAGCTGATTTCACCCCAACATTGAGGCCGACATTGCTAATGTCAGCCCCGACATTGAAGCTAACATTAAAATGTTTGGCCCTGCAAACCAAGTCGAGCCCAACATTAAAGAGTTGTGGGCACGACATGAGGCCGACACTGACGACAACAAATCTTGAGCCCGACATGGGCATGACATTTGGCCTTAAACTATTTCAAAGCCCGACATGAGCATGACATTTGGACTTAAACTTTTTCAGAGGCCGACATGAGCATGACATTTGGACTTAAACTTTTTCAGAGGCCGACATGGGCACAACACTTGGACTCAGGTTGTTAAATATTCTTCTCACATTTCAAGTGAAAAGTCAAAACTGAAATCTTAATTGTCACTGAGGGGTTGGTTGCCAAAGATATAGATAGACATGTTATTGGAAGCAGCCAATGAGAGAATGAAGTGGTCAACAGCTTTTGATAGAGGCAGTTTGAAACTGTATGTTGGTTTGGATACATCACAGTACAACAACTGCCTCACAGGGAAGAGCACAGTAGGACTGAATAAGGTAAGGTTTTAATGACAATTTCTTTTGATTTAAATCTAAAAGCCTAGGAGTAATTTATGACCTGCTATACAGGTAGGCCTAAATGCACAAATCTGCACTAAAAGATGTTTTTAAGATATCATTCCAGTGGTAGAAAGAGAACAACTTGACGAACTCTGAATGAAACCCATAACAGTACTGTAGTTCATTGCTGTAGTGGAACAGTAAAACTTCAAAAGCATGTTTTCAAATGCTGTACATGTTTATTTGTGAAAATGCTGGATGTACAGCAAGCAGCTGGCCTTTAGTAAGCCAGGGTATCATACCTTCAAGTTAGAATGAATTGAACTGATCAGAGTAAGATTATGAAAACTGGTTGTCTTACACTAGTGCTCTAGTAACATAGGGAAGCAGCTGGACTGTAGCTAGACCTTCAAAGATTTCCTGCCACATTTGAGAATGAAGATCAATTGCAAAGAAATCGGCGGGGAAAGTAAGGTGATGGGATTAGAAAAATGGTAAAGTACTAGTACTGTAACAGACAAAGCAACTTTCTTCTTCATAATTGTGCCATAAATTTAGATTCACTTTAAACATATTGCTACAGTGAGATGCCTTTTAATTTAGATTCTCTTTCTACAGTTTGAATGAGAATAAAAATTTTCTTAACTCAGTTTACTTTTAAGTACCCTTGACTTTCTCATATTTTCCAAGAACAATTGCCACAGGCACAGAAGCAACTTAAATTTCTTGGCAGGATGTAAAGTGGGATACAGGAGGACCGGAGTTTGGGGGGGTAACTTCTCAAGGACAAAACATCTAGCTAATATTGCTTTCAGTTTCAATTGCTTTCAATATTGCTTTCACTTTTTCTTTACAGGTGGATACCAGAACTTCCAGATGTATCCTGGCTGACTGGATGGGGGATCAAGGGGGGAGGGCTTCTTGTGAGGTCAACATTGGGCAGAAAGTTGAGGATACATGTATGTGGTCCTCTCCTGTGGCGTAGCGAGGATTTTTTGAGCCAGACTCTGGTGTCAGCCTCTAAAATATTGGCCTGTAATGTCGGCCTCAAATGTCAGCCTCCAATGTCGGCCTCAAATGTCAGCCTAGGAATCTGGATGTTGTGCCCAAACTGTCGTGTTCATTTAATTATTTAGCCGCTGAATTAAGCCCCGACATTTTGTGTCGGGCTGTAGTGTCGGCCTCAAATGTCGGCCTATAAAATGTCAGCCTCTAGTGTGGCCTCCAATGTCGGCCTCAAATGTCAGCCTAGGAATCTGGATGTTGTGCCCAAACTGTCGTGTTCATTTAATTATTTAGCCGCTGAATTAAGCCCCGATAATTGAGCACGACACTGGGCAAGATTAAAGGCATTTTCCAGTGGCTTTTCACAAGAGTCCCATGTAAAAGAGAAAAACATTTCAGTTCATACCCTCCAAACCCCGTAGCAAGGGTCTTTTCCTAACTCGAGATATCTAACATTAAGGACTACTTATTTTTGTCCAAAAATACCTCCAGTTCTCATCAAGGTCACAGAATGTTATGTAAAGTGGGCACATTGCCTCAGATTTCTTTTGTTTTCCTTCACAATGCAATGTCCTGTTGGCCTTGAAATTTGATACTGTTGGAATATTTGAATATCTTTTCATGCAGGTTTAGTATAAATCTACACCATATGTATGGCATAACAAACAAAGTTGCTAAATATTCCCTACAACAGTGTCAATATCATAAAGAAATTCAATGCTTTGACAAATTAATGTGCCGCGATGAAATCACAGATTTCCCATAATGCACTTTATCTTGAGAAAAAATTGCATTTCTTTGAAAATTAGTATCTTCCAAACACTACAAGCTATTGAGATGGGGTTTTCAACTTCTAGAAGAGAAAAATTTTCTGCATTTTTTGAAGTCATTGATTTTTGTCACCGGCAAATTCCTTTAAGCCCCGAATAAGCCTCAAATGTTAGCCCAAAATTAGCCCATACAATTTTGTGAGGGTTTGTTATGCACTGTCACTACAGTTTAACTGTTTTGAAAGGTTTTGAAGATATGACACTATATACACTGTGTGGACACAATGTAATGCACTATTACTACAGTTTAACTGACCATGAAGGCTTTAAAGATGATATCACCTACTCTGTGTGGACACATTGCAGTGCACTGTCACTACAGTTTAACTGACCGTGCAGGCTTTAAAGATGATATCACCTACTCTGTGTGGACACATTGTAATACACTGTCACTACAGTTTAACTGACCGTGAAGGCTTTAAAGATGATATCACCTACTCTGTGTGGACACATTGCAGTGCACTGTCACTACAGTTTAATTGGCTGTGAAGGCTTTAAAGATGATATGACACCTACTCTGTGTGGACACATTGCAGTGCACTGTCACTACAGTTTAATTGGCTGTTAAGGCTTTAAAGATGATATCACCTACTCTGTGTGGACACATTGCACTGTCACTACAGTTTAATTGGCTGTGAAGGCTTTAAAGATTATATGACACCTACTCTGTGTGGACACATTGAAATGCACTGTCACTACAGTTTAATTGGCTGTGAAGGCTTTAAAGTTGATATGATACCTACTCTGTGTGGACACATTGCACTGTCACTACAGTTTAATTGGCTGTGAAGGCTTTGAAAATGATATGACACCTACTCTGTGTGGATAAATTGTAATGCTCTGTCACTACAGTTTAATTGACTGTGAAGGCTCTAAAGATGATATCACCTACTCTGTGTGGACACATTGCACTTTCACTACAGTTTAATTGGCTGTGAAGGCTTTCAAGACGATATGACACCTACTCTGTGTGGACTCATTGTAATGCACTGTCACTACAGTTTAATTGGCTGTGAAGGATTAAAAGATGATATGAAACCTACTCTGTGTGGACACATTACAGTGCACTGTCACTACAGTTTAATCGGCTGTGAAAGCTTTAAAAATGATATGACACCTACTCTGTGTGGACACATTGTAATGCAATGTCACTACAGTTTAACTGGCTGTGAAGGCTTTAAAGATGATATGATACCTACTGTACTCTGTGTGGACACATTACAGTGCACTAGTCACTTCAGTCTAATGGGCTGTGAAGGCTTTAAAGATGATATGACACCTACTCTGTGTGGACACATTGCACTGTCACTTCAGTTTAATTGGCTGTGAAGGCTTTAAAGATGATATGATACCTGCTGTAATCTGTGTGGACACATTGAAATGCACTGTCACTACAGTTTAATTGGCTGTGAAGGATTAAAAGATGATATGAAACCTACTCTGTGTGGACACATTACAGTGCACTGTCACTACAGTTTAATCGGCTGTGAAAGCTTTAAAAATGATATGACACCTACTCTGTGTCGACACATTGTAATACAATGTCACTACAGTTCACTTTATGTCTCTCCTGAAACTGTCTCAATCTCTTGCTCATGCAGACATTAAGTTAACCTGGTGAGAGCGTAAAGACAGACAATTACGGAGTGCCAAGTGTATCATAAATGTCGAAAAATAAATTAGCACATCAAAAATAATTTCAATATATCAAAAAAAAATCCAGCACATCGAAAATAAATTCAGCATGTTCAAACTAACTTTAGCATGTTAAAACAGAAATCAACATGTTAAAAAATTTTCAAAATCTCGAATCACATTCAACACGTTATAATATGTACAATTTTGACTCTTCAATTCAGTCCAAATACGCACTGCTCTAAAAACTTCGTTTGTGTTACACACTGGCGATCTTCATGTGTGCGAAGTGTAACAAAAATGTCCAAACTGATTTCAGCATACCCAAAGTGAAATCAGGGTATCACAAACTATTAACGATACACCGAAAATCTATAACAATGTATCGCGGTATCGTAGCTGCTAACGTGTTCAGTAAGGGAGAACATAAATTGGACACCTTTGAGAACGCTTAATATTCATGATTTTGACGTCATCACAAAAGCGAGTAGGACACTCCCGGGACCGGGAAATACGATACGTAGCAGTCTGTGTGCGAACGAACAGGTTAAGAATGTCACAAATATTGTATGCTGTCATATTGCGTGTTGATGGTACGGTCACGATATCGTTGCCCGTATATGTGTGAATCGAGTAGCTGCGAAACAAGTATCTAGTGATTATTTTGATGATGCATTTACCCTCAATAATATTTTGGTATGATAATTACGATTGAGAGAATATGATTTATACATTATTTCGCCTGCAGTGAGAGACAGGTCGTCGATAATTTGTATCCGCCCCTAGGTCTAAATGGCACTAAGTAGTTTACAGAAGTATAATAGGCTGCATTATACCTAAGGCCTAGTCTACTACTAGGCTTAGAGGAAGCTGTTTTCGACCAGAGGAGGGGAAGGATCGAGGGTTTGAACGTTGTTTCGGACGGCTGCCCTAAGGGAAGGGAAATCTTTTGATTATTTGAGGTCCTTGGATGCAATTTAGTGGGACATCGACACACTGGACAACTTTTAAAGGCGGAAAATTACTGTAAATTAATTTGACATATTTTTACAGGGGCACAAACTAAATAATGGGGTTGCAATCCTAGAACTGAAGAGACACGGAAGCATATCTTCGCGGCACATTCACCACATCTTTGACTGGAGTTTAGCCCCAACCACCCCTGCTTTCAACCTCGGGTTTCAGGTTAGCCAGGCCTTTCAAGCCTCGATCAGCGCTAAATTTGCACACTGGAGGAGGGCCAAACTTCAACCGAAAGCACTACTTATGGAGCGGTTTCGGTTTGGGGTTGTATTAGCCTGTCGTAAACTTGCCAACGTAACAGGCTGTACGACATATTCCTTGTTCAGTCATATCACCGGTGGTTTGGGAAGCTGAGGAGCTGAACAAACAAAGTCCGCTCCGCGGGGTAGTCGTAAACTCGAAACACCCGGCCACCCACGAGGGGGGTTCCGGAACCAGGGGTTTCCTGGTTTCCGGAACCCCCTTCTTCCCAGAAAAAAATTAAAGTAAAAATAAACATGAAATTCCACAAAATAAATGAATTCCCTTGTTTCGTTTATCATGTAGTGTCAGCATGGACACTGTGGTATTTAACATTTGTGTTGTATTTGTACACAGCAGGTATGCAGGAATACGGCTGTCTAGCAAATTTTCGTGTTTTGCAGAGACAGCCGAACACCAGCTTTGGCTGGAGCGCCGACCAAATAAGCAAGAGAACTTATAGAAGTAAATATTATCATTTATCATACACACCGGAACTATGAATCATTGTCATATATAGTAACGGGAAAGAATGTTCTCTAATCTCTTTGCATCCTCCTGGGTTAAGGCTGGAGCGTGGCCTATTAGGAGGAGGGGGGGGGTAGTAGCCTGTTGCAATAGTAACGAAGGTGACCTTACGGCTTAGTAGAACCTGTTCAATTCTCCAGCAGGCCCGTTCTGTTAAAAAGGTATTCTGGGATTGTTGATGGCTTTGTGGTTCTCAGAAATTGATCACAATTTTCTTCAGTTAAAGGCCACTAAAAAGCCTAAAATGCCAGAGTCCCCTGGGACTTCGCCCCCTGGCCCCCACCAGGGGCCCTTGAACGGGACACTGGACCCCACGCACAATGGCTCGAGCTATCGCGCTCGCATTGACGCTTACGCGTCAGTCCCGACCCACCTGCAAACTTCCCCCTTGGAATCCTAGATCCGCCCCTTGTTCACTCCCGAAATTCCGAGAAATTCTGTAGTACTTCACATACGCAAATACAGCAAAGAAAGAAGGTCCTTTCGAATTTTTGAAATTTTCATGGGTTCATTTTTCAAAAGGAACCATAATAACAATGCCTAACCCAGTGTATAACACGTCAGAAAACGCGGACGGAAATACGTTAGCTGTCCGAACGCAGATCGCTAGAGTTATTAAGGGTGCCCAAGCGGAAAACTGAAAGCGATTCGATGCGGGACCAATGGCAAAACTACTCTGAGAAAGGAAATATTTTTCATGATGGTCAAAAACAATTCATATATCCATGAATGACAAATTGCATAAACTGTCTGTATTTCTTTGGCGTTTTCCGCTGAAGGACGGGAGTAAAGCTGGCCATTTTGCTGTAGACCAGGTAGACCAGTGGCGGGCTGTGGAGGGTGTTAACTGTGAACGCTATCCTCTTAACTTTTGTCATAAGCATCCCTTTTCCTCCCTCCCTCATTCTATCCTATCCTTGCTTGAATCGATCCATGGGGCCAACTTCGTCCCAGTTTTGTCTTCTCTACCCTTCGATCTGTCAGGCTCGATCCTCCCCCTTACCTTTCCGTCCTTTCCATCGCCCCTTGTCCTAATTACTCATCCCATCACTCTTCCCCTCATTATTAGGCCCGTAGTCCTGCTCCCCTTCTTGGCCTCCTTTCTTCAATAATTCCTGTAGGTCTACTATTTCCTTCCTTTCGCTTTTTTCTTTTGTTTTCTAATTTGCTCCCTTTATTCTTTCTTCCTTTTTCTTTTGTTCTCCTTCTCTTTTGTTTCCTTTTTGATTTCATTTCTGTTTTCTTCCCCTTGTTTTCGTTTTTGTTTTACACCGATTTATCTCCGATATTTTCGCGGGCAAGGGGGAGAAGTTATCCCTTCCCCACTCCTTTTACGCTACTTATGTGCCTGTCAAAATCTCACCAAGATTATGTACTTTATCTATCTGAGAAACACCCTCTTCGCTTATGAAAATCCTTTACATTACCACCCCAAACCACCAAATAAGAGGCCCAGGGTCTGAATCCCTTCCCCAAAAATTTTCCCCTAGAAAATAAAAATGACCATTGCATTAATGCATTTACGTTCATCTCACCCCCTAAAAATATATTTCGCTCCTTGAAGTCCTCTCGCCCCTTCAGAAAATTTCCTGGCAACAGCAACCTTGCACTAGGCATGACAGGTGGTTTTGTTTAAATTGGAGGAGGGGTTAAACAAGTAACTTAGTAGAGAGAAGTTTTACTGTCTATAGGGCAGTGGTTCATAAGGGGGCCTTACCGCCTCCGGGGAGTTTGCACAACTCAGGGGGCGATAAGAGATAGGGACAGGGGGAGCTTTACAAATGATGATAAACTAAGTACAAACTGGGCCTTACAAGATTCCAAACGGGTTTCTCTAGCTGAACTCTCAAACTGATTTGCATGAAATGAATGACGTCAACAAGTCGAAGATGCATGGGTCTTACATTCCCTCCTTGGGTTTTCTGCAAAGCATGTCATTTATCTTTTGGAAGATGCCACGAAATCGCTTCTAACTGTTAAGTGTTTAATTTCAACATTTTCCCTGCAGGACCTCATTTTCCCATCAGTTGTAGTGAAAGTGGTAAGCGAAGGAGTTATGGCTAAAAATTGTCCCGCCACTTTCATGTAAGTCTTTCACCCCTTTTGCTATAACTATCAGGGCGGTCTAATATCACCTCCCTGCGCATATACTCTGTTTCCCTCCCATTTCCAATTCCTGGAAGCTGTTGTTACGATTTTCGTTCAAAATTAGTAAAGATACGATAGTAGTAAAAGTGCTCGGCGTCATACTCTATAGTATCATTTGGATATCAGGTAATAAGCAGCATGTCAATCAGGCGCGTGGATAGGGGTGGGTTCCAAATGTTTTAGCCCCCCCCCCAATGTTTGCGTCCTAATAAAACGTGTAAGGATTAAGGACGGCCGATCAATGCCGTAACCCCCACCCCATTTGATACGGCAAGGCCCCCTAAAAAATTTCATCCTAGCTACACCCCTGATGTCAGTGCGGCAGTGCCCCGTTTTATATATATGATTAACCGAGGGCTTCCAGGGGGCCCTGTATTGTGCCTGTCAGCCTTAGATACCCTTTTACAACTGTGAAAAATTTCCTAATAGTCCAAGAATGTTTCTGTGGACCCCACGAACTTTTTTATTTTGTGTAAAAACTTTCCCCGAATAGAAGGCAGTAAAGTAGCCAAAAGGGAGGGGCTTCGGGAGGTTTGTTGACAACATACTCCCCTCTTTCACCTAACCAAACACTTAAAATTTACTATAGTATGGACATTTTCCAACCATATATGATCATGCAGTTCCGAAAATATCCCAAAGATAGCACCATTTTGCAGCTAATAGCAACCCTAAAGTTAAAAAAATTCCCAAATATTTAAGGGGAGGGGACCTCCCCTTAGAACCCTCCCCCTGGACGGCACCGTTATGTAAGGTGACAAAGGAAAGATATCCTACTGCTGTATACAATCGAAGGGACGCTCAAAAAGGTACAATTTAAGCAGACTTAGGGGTTTAACTGAGGTAGCATTACGACGTCATCTATGGTGCCCCCCATCACCAGATTCTGGTGTGGCACCACTGATTGAAAAACAAAAGATCTAAGGGTAATTTCTATAATCTCTGCCTGTTTCTGCATGGGAAATGCGTCCAGATGGAGCTCTAATTAAATACAGAGTCAACCATGCTTTCCCTTATCATTTGGACTGAGGGATAGGTTTATTGAAGCAGAGCATTGCACATTTGATGAGTTGGCAATTGACAAGCTCCTCCCCGAGTTCATGAAATGGCCGCCTAGTTAAAAGCATTGGCAAACTGATGATAAGCCTACACCATTACCTCCGGGCCCCACATATACTTTTTCAAAAGGGAATTAAGGTGTTATTCAGGTTGGCAGCTAATTTCCGCCACCCCCCCCCCCTCAACCCAACCTATAGTATAACTTCACAGCAGGTACTAGTGTCGAATGTCGAAAGTGCCACCTCTTTTCGGCATACTTATACTCTCAGGTGATGCTGGTACCATCAGTTTAAATAATGAGGAAGAAATGTTTCGTAAGAAAAGGTTACTAAACGTAACTGATTCAAAAGTTATAACACCATGTGCTTTGCATGGATTGTAATAATAAAACTACCATCGTGAAGACAGCAAAGCTCCCAGAAAAGTTTTTGACTTTTATTATTTCCAGGTTCCCGTGAGGAACCTGTAAAGTCCTTATACATTTCACGTTGGGATTCTACTGTATTACCAGGCAGTGCCGTGTGATCTGCACAAACACGCAGTGCAGTGACCCTGCTGGATCGTTCTCTCCGATTTCACCACAGGGGTGACGTATGTAAGTAGGATGGGCCAAAATAGATACGTAATATAATGAATATTAAGCGATTCTCAAAGGTGTCCAATTTATGTTTTCCCGTTCAGTAAGCACATACTCTATACCCATTTTCTATAGCCACGTTATGATCAGAATCGGTGTGCGGATTAAACAGGCTGTCCGAAGGTAAAGCTAGACGGTTTTGTACAGTACCTGTTTTCTGCGTATCCACAAGCCCAGAGTGCCCGTGCTCGGATTTTTTCCCAGGACGGATGGGGGCGATTTTTGGAGATTTCCATTGAAATCATGAAAAATGAAACATGATGCTCAGTCTATGATTAAGGTAAAAAAAAGATGCCCCCATTCCTCCTGGGGAAAAAAAAAATACGCCGGCCGTGCACCACATTCTGGCTTAAGGTGCGTTCACACCAAAATCGAAATCTGCTGCGTTTTGAGGCGCGGGAGCCGCAAAACAAATCACTTTGTACGTATTTCTATGGACCCGTTCACACCAAAATCGCGTTTCGAAAGGCGTTTTGCGGGAAACGCGGCGGGTCCCGCATCGATCGATCTCAGACTGATTCAAAGCGGGAATCGTGCGATTTTTGTTCGGAGAACAATGGTAGCTCGCCATACAATAGGGTTCTTGGCACACAGGTGTTTGGATTTTTCATTGTACTGTGCAGACTGCAGAGCATGATGACTGAGAAGGATTTTAGAGTCGAAGCTGAAAGAACATCCCGAAATTTTTTGTGACAAAATTAGATCTAATTAGGAACACAATGGTTTTTATATAAAGTGAAATAGTCAAAAATCTTCATGTTATGTTAGACTAGTGCAAAATACTATCTCTACTCCTGCACTGTATGATTTGTTGCTTGTTTTTGCAGGGTAGCTTTTTTGGAGGGAAAATTAAATAATTTTCATTTATGCAGGGCGGAATGAGTCGCACCCTAAAGTTTCGGTCCATGGGCTGTAATTCAATGACATTGATGGGTACGTATCTAGAGGCAAATACAGGGGCTAAGGGTAGAAGCTTGAAGAAGCTATGGGGTATTCACAAAATGGCGAGCATTAGAATGAAGTATTTCAGTATCTTAAAATGGCTTTGAATAGTTAGGCTAAATAGCTAGGCCTATACAACAAACAACCCCCACCCGCCACCATTCCCCCTTCTTTTTACAAATGCCAACTTTGGATTGTTAATGATGTTAAATCGAGCCTCTTGGACGTACAAAATTGGGGTTATTTCATTAAACTTTGACATAAATATTGTACTTAAGTTGTCCAAAGAGAAGAAAGGCGTATACAGTAAAAATTATATTTGTACTGTGGAAGATTGTGTCACGCCGATGCGCGACTAAAAAGAATCACACGTTAAAAACTGCTTAAGGTGTTATCTCATTTTTCTTTAAAAATAATATCCATGTCGTCTCCTTCCCTTCCCATTTCACTATAAACATGCAGTTGTTGATTTGTGAATTTTGTTCACCAAAACATAGTTTACATTCCCTTTTTTAATTATCGATATATTTTTGGCCCGAGCATGTACAAAAAGAGCCAGTAAATGTCCCACATCATCTTCGGAGAAGATTATTTTACAAGTGACTATCAAAAGCCCACTGCGGGAACCGTCGCGTTTTCCCGCTGCAGTGTGAACCCTCTGTTTTGCGGAAAACGCCGCGTTTCCCTCCGCGGGAATGGCGCGTTTATGGTGTGAACGCACCTTAATCACAAGTAATGTTAATAAGTGCGTTCACACCATAGAATTTAAAGGGAGAATGACGTCTGGCGATATGGACTGAAGCTATTGATTTGGCCAGGCTGTACGGCAACAGAGCAACAGCGCGTAATACAAATATCATGCCATTACTTTGCCCCAAGTATTGGCGGAGAAACTACAGGTTTTCAAGTTAGGAGTATAAAACAAAACACTTAAGGTACCGTGACTTATTCATGTTGTAAGAAGTTAGTAAAGTGTTTTGCAAGGCTTGACATATAGGAAATCCCCTGTGGGCTGGGGGTTGTAGAATATGCCCACGGTATTCCCCGCCCGTGTCGTAAGGGGCGACTGAAGGGGAGGACTTGCACTGTGTTTGAACAATATTTGAAACCGGACTTGAACCGTATTTATCTAGTTGACACTATGTGGCACATTCGTGTTGGTGTGCCGTTAAATCTCATCTAACTAACTAATTGGCATTAGCCTGAAACTCAGCTTCTCTCAAAGAGTTGTCAACGAGTGGAATAGTATGCCTGATCAGTAGTTAACTCCACATCAGTGCCAGGGATGGCGCCAGTATTTCCCCGACAGGGGGGCCAGCAACCCAAAGTCTCAACGAAGGAAATAAAGTGCCGAAACGATGTTTGAAGGAAAATTTTGGCGCGCGAAGTGCGCCGAAAATTTTGGGCTCTTTTTGGAGAAAATTTGAAAAAAATGCCGGCATTTTCCATGGAAAATTTGAAAAAATGGGGCTTTGAAGAAGAAAATTGGAAAATTTGGGGTTTTATTGAAGAATTTGCCCTAATTTAGACCAAATTTAAGTAAATCGTCGGGGCGACTGGGCGTTGTCGGGGACTACATATTTTATCGTATACATAACAGCTCCCCGACGAAACCGAAAAATTTCCCCGACGGGGGGGGGCAGCCTTCCCCGACGGGGGGGGGGCCATGGCCCCCTGGCCCCCACGCTGGCGCCACCCTTGATCAGTGCACTACTTTAAGGTTAACATTGACAAGTTCTTCCATGACTGTGGTAGAATCTAATTGAACAGGGTTTGTTTGGTGTTGGTTGGTTGTTTGTTTTTATCAGTTAAGGGGCTATGAACTTCAGGGCATCTTATGGGGCCTAAGCCCTCCTTTGCCCTTTAACCTGTTATGTTATGTTGTGAAAACTACTCCCAATCTTTCGAAAAACGGATAAAATAAGCTATAAATTCTGCAGCAGAATGCACACTGTACGTACGGAGACACATGGTCTTTTGCCGTACAACGAAAGCGCCCTCACAATTTTCGTGGCTTCACCGGGTAAACATGCAGGGATGCACTCCCTTACTTTTATTTCTATGGTTCACACCAAAACCGCGGGAAACGAGGCGTTTCCCGCACAGAGGTGGTTCACACAGCGGGGGGGGGGGGAACGTGGTGGTCACTAGTGCCAGGATTTGCCCAGCGGACAGGGGATGGGGGACAAGCTCCAGACGAGGAAGAGGGCAGCAACTGGAAGCACAAACAACTGGGATATGCACCCATTAGTCTGAAGGTGGTTCACAAAAGCAAAGCAGTACACTAGATGAAAGGGGGGGGGGGGATACCTGCACTAGACCGAAGATTCACTAAAATTCAGGTTCGCTAGACCAACCTTCTGCTTGAACAAAAATCTACTTTGGGTCAGGAGTGGGGTTATAGATACCAGTAAGGTCAGGAATAAATTAAGAAGTAGCCTTTGGTATGGTTAGGGGGTTTAAATACATAAGGATTTAGTGAAGTGTTTAGGATCTTGGGGTGACCCTCAACTTAGTAAACTTTGATCTACCAAACCCTTCCCCCTGTTGGGCACTGCTACATGCCAATTGATAAAAATGGGTAATTTCCCAGACAATGGTCGAGCCTTCCCCAATGGAGGGGGGGGGGGGGCTTGGTTAGGCTGTGTTTGGTGTCCCTTTCCCCAGCCTAATTAGTTATAACCCCTATGACCTTACTACAAGGAAAATGTATGCATGGTGCCATTCCTCAGTAAAAGCATATTGTCACAGACCTTGTTTCTAGCCTAGGTGGGTGGGGGTGCACGTTAAGTTAACAGATTGGTGCCTACGTGCCACTCGCAAGTTGTGGCACAAAGAGTAAGTTTGAATTTGTTGTTGGATATGGATGCTTTCGTTACTTATTAAATTGCTTGTGGGACTGGTGGGCAAAAATTCCTTAAGGTGTGACAAATCAATCAGGAGTTGCACATAAACAGCTTTAAGGTAGGGATGAGAGGGAGAGGGAAAGCTGGTTTAGAATGTTTGGAGAAAACCTCAGACAAAAACAAAACTTCATTTTATTTTTTATTTTTTTATTTTTCATAAATTGTATTATACAAACTTACTAGTGTTATTTGCATGAAAAACTTTTGCCATAATCACTTGCCTCACTTGAAAATATGTATTTCTGCACAATTCATACTTAATTTCTTACCTTCCTTTTCTCAAAGAACCATACTTCTTCCCTGCCCCACTAAGGTGATTGTCATGATGATCACAGAACGCAGTTTACTGTTCAATCATCATATTTTCAATATCACTGCAAAAGAATCTTTAGGCTGCTTTTGGTCACTGCCTTTACCCCAGGCTTTGTTTTATTGCTACGGTCAGGACTGCATTCAGTTCTATTCGCTATAATATTTGAAACCACCTTGCTGTGCCATGCCAGAAATGGATGGATACTACATTTGAAACAGACACCCCCATCCCCCTGCTCCTCAAGAAAAAAATAGTACAATTACTGTCACACAATGTTCAATTTACAAAAAGGCTGACAAGATTTAAATTTACTGCTTCATTCAATACATGAACAAGAACGCCAAGAGGCGTAGTGATTCCTTGCCAAGTTGAGAGATGGGGAAGATAAGAGCGCATAGGTTTAAATCTTTCTTGCAATCAATGAGGACATCACTGCAGACTTGTATAATTAATACAGTAAATGTATGACGTATCAAGTTTCTTTATACACCCCTTATTGAGATAATGTGGTTACAAAAGATTTTATACCTTGCCAGCTGGTGCAAGGGCGGATCCAGCCCCTAGCTGAAGGGGGCAGTTTGAAAAGGGGCGCGCCAACAATTTGACCGACTACATTTCGGAGACCAACTCCCATTGCCATAGTTATATATAGCTATACGGTTCGAAATTCTGGGGACCTTTTTTTTTTTTCTTTCTTTTTTTTTGCTTTTCGGGCAGTTTTTACTTAACTTTTAGGACGCAGGGGGCGCATTTTTCTTGTACTGAGGGGCGCTAGACTGGTCATAGGGGGGGGCAGTTGACCCTAGTTGCCCCCCCCCCCCTGGATCCGCCCTTGAGCTGGTGACCATAAAGGACCTCTGATGTCTCTTAAAAACAATCTCAACTGAATTCTTTGAACAATGAACTTACACATTAACTTGTGAAGTTTGCCACTCCTATCCTTCACAAGAATAAGGAGACTGTATATTCATATAAATCAGGCAATTCCTTGCTGTGGTGAATCCTTGCTGTTACCATGCCAACACCAATTACATGGACACATCATTTCAAGGTGAGCTGTGTACCACTATTGATGGTATTGGTAATTATTCTTTTGGGACTTCAGTTCTCTCCACTTTCCTGTCACCTACCTAAAATCATAGGGCTGTTAATCAATTTCATATAAATGCTTGTTTATTGTCATGCTCTAGTGTACTTCCCTAACTGGCAATGTTTATGGGTGAAATTTTATTTTTCCTTCTTAGTCAAAATCTTCCTACAGAAAATCTGAAGTGGCACATTGACTTTGAAAATTTTCTCTACACTGTGGTAATCCAGCGGAATAGTGTCATTGGTGTACACAACATCATCTTCTCCAAGAAAACCATCCTAAAGTGACTGATTGTCACAGGGTTAAAGTTGAAAGCCAAATTCTTCTAGGCATTAACAATACTGCATCCATTGAGACTGCGGGGCAGCTAAATTCCGTGACATTGCGATGAATGGCACTGGCTCTAGTAAAGTATTTGGAGATTATTCCTTGTGCAAAATAACAAAAGGCCATGGAATGATTTAAAAGCAAATGACAACGTGATTCATCACGACACAATAACATCGTTGTCGAGGGAGGTGGCAGTATAGGGACAACTCGTTCTTACATGTGGTTTTCAGGCGTGGCCGTCGCCTTGAGTTCTATTTACACATCATGCGAGCATTGTGGCGTCGTAAATTGTGATTGTATTTACTAAAACTCAGAGAAGGGGCGTTTATTTCCACGACCTGTAGACGAGGGTAATGTCCATACACCGCCGACGGAAAGACTCCATCGCCGCCTCCCGAACTAAGCTGCATTTAGCCATTGTATATGGTGAGTTATGTTATAACATTTTTGAACAATTCCAAAGTAATGTGAGGTGTGACACATAATTTAAGTTTCTCAAAAGATAGCAATTATGTTGTTTCCAAGACAGAAAGATGAATTAGTCTGAAGACTGTGGAAATTGAATTTGTAAATTCTGTATTTGAATGCTACTTTGTTGAATCCTACATTGTGTAAATAGCTAAGCAAAATTTTTAACTAAAATTATGCAAGTATTAAAAGGATCATACTACGGTAAAAGAAAGCGGTTCAAATCATGCCGTTACAAACGAGTGCTGGTGTATGGTGAATAACTCATCATGATTAATCGTTTAGCGAATTCAGAGATAGAACTTAATGTTTATGATACTTCCACAGGGAAATTAAAGTGATATAGGTACTATTTTAAGAGGGTATATTTACTCTATTTATAGGCTGTCGGTAACTGACTGAAGGCTAGCGGTAACCGCCAACGAACTGTGGGCGTAACCGACACTGAGGGCTAGCAGTAACCGTATTAGCAGTACCTAACTGGTGGACGAGGGCAGAGAAACCCTGATGTTTGCCAACGCCACACCCTTAAACGAAGTGTTGCTTTGTATACCATATTTCTTATGAACTGTTTTTGACGAAGTCATAATACGGTAATATTAACTCAACTGCAGGGAACGACGGATATACCGTACCCTTGGCTTGAAGTGAACTCTGTTGAACTTTTGAACTTTGTTTTGTTGAAGTATATTATAGCCTATGTTAAAGGTGTTTATAGCGTGACTCCGCACAAGAAGGAGAGAGCAAGAACTTACCTTATTTTATGTATTCCAAAGACATTGAATTGTTATAGCGACTCCGCACAAGAAAGGAGAGAGCAAGAACTTATTATTTTTTTCTTTTGAAGTTTAAATACAATTATTAATCAATATTAATTATACTGGAGTTTCATATATTATTTTGATTGTTTATCGTATAGCACAGTAAGGAGTTGCGAGCACGTGCATGCCACCCCAAAACGGTGACATAAATGGGGGCTTAGACGGGAAACTCTTTAACGTCTCTTAAGCAAGTAAAGAAAATGTAAAAATAATTAATTTTGCAGAGAATATTTCTTCATGTCAAAACTTAGCCTACTTTTCATCACGAGAAAGATATTCATGTAAAAGCGAAAATTCTTATGTGTGAAAGCATGTTAAGAAATTGTCAAGTTTATGTTGCTGGAAAACCTTGCTTATGTACTCTGCATCAAGATTTGTGTGTAAGGGTAAACTGACGACTAATTTACTACGTTATTTTGGTAAAGTTGAATGAAATCTAATTGATATTTTTTCACCTTGTTACAGGCGGAAAGATCGAGTCTCTCCCATGGTTGGTGTTGTGACGCCTCGTCAGGGTACAGGTCGTTCGGTAAGTCAAAGGGCTAAACCCAATCAGTTTCACTTCGCTCCTTTGCTCTTTGTGTTGTGTAGTCTCATAGCGATTACTATGGCCACACCTACTCTAGAGATAGAAAAACTTCTCAAAGTGGGTAAGGAACTTGGATTTAAGGGTGAAGACCTCCAACAATTCATAGAAAAAGAAAGGGTAAGGTTGAGAGAGGACCAGGAGAGAAGCATTCTGAAGGAATTTGAAATTGAGGAGAAAAAGATTCAATTACAAATTAAGTTAGAACAGCTCAAGAAGGAAAATGCATCTTTGACTGCAAGTGCAGCAAATGAACCAAAAGCTAAACCACCAAAATTACCGACATTTGTAGAGGGTAAAGATGACTTAGATGCGTATTTGCAACGTTTTGAACGGTTTGCTACGTCACAAAAATGGAAGAAGGAAAATTGGGCAACAAATTTGTCTCCCCTGCTCACAGGAAAGGCACTCATTGTTTATAGCTCCCTGTCTGCAGCTGATGCAAACGATTATGACAAATTAAAAGCGGCAATTTTGAAAAAGTATAACTTGACAGAGAGTGGTTTTAGAAGCAAATTTAAGACTTCCAGACCTGACAGGAACGAAACTGCAAAACAATACATTGCCAGACTAGACAGGTATTTGCAACGGTGGACTGATCTGGCAAAGGTGGAACAAACCTACAAAGGGTTACGTGAATTTTTAATCAAAGATCAATTCCTTGAAAGTGTCCCAAAAGACTTGGCAATATTTATCAAGGAAAGACAACCCAAAGACCTTGATAATGTTTCTTCAATGGCCGAACAGTACTTAGAGGCCCATCATGGCTGGGTACGTAATTATATTGAAAGGGGGAACAAAATTGCAAGCAACAAAACTAAAGAAACTGTTGCTACCCCTGAAACAAACCAACAGAAAAAGAATCAAAGAGGAGATGGAACCAAGCGATTGACATGTCATTTTTGTCACAAATCGGGTCACTTCTGGAGAAATTGTCCAGATGCTCCAAAATCATTTGTTCCAACAATGGCTATGATGATAGACCTTCTGCGTCAACAGTCATTGGAAAATGAATTTGTCGAGAACGAAATAAGTAGTCAATCACAAGACACGATAGAAACTGCTAAAGGACCTGAAAATTCTGAGTCCGAAGATTCCGAATTGGTTTCTTTCTTAAAAGTTGAAGGAGATAAAGAATTTGAAAAGGCCGCCAAGGAGGGCAAACTTGAGTTGAAAAATGGACACTGCATACCATTTATGAGTGCTGCGTGTACAAACCGCACCTGTACTATGCCAGTGACGACCGGACTTGTAGGAAGTACTAAAGTAAACGTTCTCCGTGATACGGGTTGTAGTGGCGTTGTCGTAAAGAAATCACTAGTACCGTCAAAATCTTTAACGGGTGAAATAAAGACCTGTGTACTTATAGACGGAACAATACGTAGAGTCCCTGTAGCTAAAATTTATGTAGACACCCCATTCTTCACTGGAAATGTTTCAGCAATGTGCATGGAAAACCCAGTTTATGAGTTAATACTTGGGAATATAGATGGCGTTAGATTACCATCAGAGCCGAACCTTAATTGGGTACCTCACAGCGAGAAAGTGACTGAAAGCATACCCCAGCAAAAGTCTATGACTGCGGCGGTAGAGACTAGAGGCCAAAAGCAGAAAGACAAATCTTTTCGGCCACTAAAAGTAAAGGCATTGTCTTCAGGAGGGGTGACAGTTGGAAAGTTACGAGCAGAACAAGAACAAGATCCAAGTTTGGAGAAAATTAGGCAATTTGAAAGTAAAGGGGATTCCAAAATATCTAAATCGGGTGCCCTGTCCAAGTTCGTAAAAAGAAATGGCGTAATTTTTCGCGAGTATTCCAAACCGTCTGTTGAATACGGCAATGTTTTACGCCAAGTGGTTGTACCAGTTAAATTCAGGCACACCGTAATGCAACTTGCTCATGAATCAATTTTTGGAGGCCATCAAGGCACTAAGAAAACCACAGAGAAAGTTATCTCGAATTTCTACTGGCCCGGAATTCAGGCTGATATTAGAAGGTTTTGTCAATCGTGCGACATTTGCCAACGCACCACACCAAAAGGAAGGGTCACAAAAGTCCCTTTAGGCGTAACACCACTGATGGACAAACCGTTTGAAAGGGTAGCCATCGATCTGATAGGTCCCATAAATCCAACTTCAGATAGAGGGCATAGGTACATACTTGTAGTTGTTGATTATGCCAGTCGCTATCCCGAAGCTGTCCCTATGAAATCAATAGAAGCCGAAAGGGTTGCCGAAGAGCTTGTGCAAAATTTATTCTAGGGTAGGCGTTCCGAAGGAAGTATTATCAGATCAAGGATCACAATTTACTGCAAATGTGATGAAAGAAGTGAACAGGCTCTTGTCAATTCAGCAGTACACAACTACCCCTTATAACCCGAAATGTAATGGTCTCGTGGAACGATTCAACGGTACACTGAAATTAATGTTGAAAAGAATGTGTGAGGAAAAGCCAAAGGACTGGGATCGCTACATAGCACCACTCTTATTCGCTTATAGAGAAACGCCTCAAGGTAGTGCGGGTTTTTCCCCATTTGAACTACTTTATGGAAAGACGGTCCGGGGACCAATGCAAATTCTCAAAGAATTGTGGACCAAAGACGTAGAACGTACACCGACAGAAAATACTTATCAATACGTACTCGACTTACGTGAAAGACTTGAGGAAACATGCAAACTTGCAAAACAAGAGTTACAGAAAGCTCAGAAACGATACAAACGGTACTATGACAAGAAATCAAAACCTAGGAGACTGAGTATTGGTGACGAAATTTTGTTGTTACTTCCGACTGACAACAACAAATTACTGATGCACTGGAAGGGACCATACGAAGTTATCGCTCGAAAAAGTGACTTTGACTATACTATTAACTTGGGACAAGAAAAGAAAACCTTTCACATTAATATGTTAAAGAAGTACATTCGTAGACCAGACAATCCCACAGTAGTGTCATTTTGCAACGACAATGACGACCATGACGTAATTTGTACATCAGTAATTGAGGACGAGTATGCTGACCATACCGACACTGATGACGCAACTTTTTCTCAACAAGAGGGAAATGATTAGCTTACCACCAACGGTGGCCAATGAAACTGCAAGTGATGTTCAAATTAACAAAAATTTGAATCAAGAGGAAATATCTAAATTGCGTGAAGTATTGGAAGAGTACAGTAATATTTTGACTGATATTCCTGGAAAGACAAATCTTGGAGAACATGAAATCAAGTTGATTGATCAAACACCAGTCAGGCAAAAGCCATACCCAGCTCCACATGCTCTGAGAGACAAAATTAAGAAAGAAGTACAAACAATGATTGAAATAGGAATCGTAGAACCTAGCGATAGTCCTTACGCAAGCCCACTGGTGATTGTGAAAAAGCCTGATGGCAGTGATAGATATTGTGTAGACTTTCGTGCATTAAATGCAAAAACAGTATTTGATGCCGAACCGATACCGGATCAATCTGAAATTTTTGCAAAATTAGCCAACGACCACTATTTTTCAAAAATCGATTTAAGTAAAGGCTACTGGCAAATTCCGATGAAAGATGAAAACAAAGAGTTAACTGCTTTTGTAACACATCACGGCCTTTTCATTTCAAAGTTATGCCATTTGGCCTGGTGAATTCGGCTGCTAGCTTCAGTAGAGTAATGAGAAAATTGTTGAGAGGACTCATAAATGTGGACAACTACATAGACGACATACTTATTCACACAAGCACGTTTGACGAGCACATTAAGGCACTGACCCAAGTGTTTGAAAGACTGCTCTCTGCAAATTTCACTGCAAGACCCACAAAATGTTTTTTGGCTTTTGACGAGGTTGAATTCTTAGGCCATATCGTAGGCAGAGGCCAGTGTAAGCCGAAGCCGTTAAAAATTGAGGCAGTACAAAAAGCTTGTAAACCAAAGACAAAGTCAGAAATGAGATCTTTTCTAGGACTAACTGGTTATTACCGTTGCTACATTCCAAATTATGCAGCGATTGCATCTCCATTGACTGACAAAATTAAAAAAGGAGAGCCAAACAAAATTATTTGGCAAGAAAGTCAAGAGGCAGCTTTCCAAACGTTAAAGAGCAAATTGGTAAATTCGCCTATTTTGCATCTACCAAATTTACCACTACCATTTATTCTGAGAACCGATGCAAGTGACACAGGAATGGGTGCTGTGTTAATGCAAAAAGTGGACGGAGTAAAATTCCCAACTTTCTATGCCAGCAAAAAGTTTACAAAGTGTCAAAGAAACTATGCAGTCATTGAAAAGGAAGCATTAGCCATAGTATGGGCAGTGAAAAAATTTGAAGCTTATTTGTACGGAAGGGAATTTACTATTGAAACTGACCACCAGCCTCTGAAATGCATTAATCGGTCGAAAGTTGTAAATAGTCGAATCATGAGATGGGCTCTTGCTCTACAGCCCTATAGATATAAGATTGAAGTTATCAAAGGAAAGGAAAACTTTGGTGCCGATTTCCTGAGTAGAGCAGTGTAGAGATGTATAAAATGTAAATATGAATTTGTTTTCGATTTAAAAAAAAGTGGATTTTTTTCTTAAGGGGGGAGTTTTGTCACAGGGTTAAAGTTGAAAGCCAAATTTCTAGGCATTAACAATACTGCATCCATTGAGACTGCGGGGCAGCTAAATTCCGTGACATTGCGATGAATGGCACTGGCTCTAGTAAAGTATTTGGAGATTATTCCTTGTGCAAAATAACAAAAGGCCATGGAATGATTTAAAAGCAAATGACAACGTGATTCATCACGACACAATAACATCGTTGTCGAGGGAGGTGGCAGTATAGGGACAACTCGTTCTTACATGTGGTTTTCAGGCGTGGCCGTCGCCTTGAGTTCTATTTACACATCATGCGAGCATTGTGGCGTCGTAAATTGTGATTGTATTTACTAAAACTCAGAGAAGGGGCGTTTATTTCCACGACCTGTAGACGAGGGTAATGTCCATACACCGCCGACGGAAAGACTCCATCGCCGCCTCCCGAACTAAGCTGCATTTAGCCATTGTATATGGTGAGTTATGTTATAACATTTTTGAACAATTCCAAAGTAATGTGAGGTGTGACACATAATTTAAGTTTCTCAAAAGATAGCAATTATGTTGTTTCCAAGACAGAAAGATGAATTAGTCTGAAGACTGTGGAAATTGAATTTGTAAATTCTGTATTTGAATGCTACTTTGTTGAATCCTACATTGTGTAAATAGCTAAGCAAAATTTTAACTAAAATTATGCAAGTATTAAAAGGATCATACTACGGTAAAAGAAAGCGGTTCAAATCATGCCGTTACAAACGAGTGCTGGTGTATGGTGAATAACTCATCATGATTAATCGTTTAGCGAATTCAGAGATAGAACTTAATGTTTATGATACTTCCACAGGGAAATTAAAGTGATATAGGTACTATTTTAAGAGGGTATATTTACTCTATTTATAGGCTGTCGGTAACTGACTGAAGGCTAGCGGTAACCGCCAACGAACTGTGGGCGTAACCGACACTGAGGGCTAGCAGTAACCGTATTAGCAGTACCTAACTGGTGGACGAGGGCAGAGAAACCCTGATGTTTGCCAACGCCACACCCTTAAACGAAGTGTTGCTTTGTATACCATATTTCTTATGAACTGTTTTTGACGAAGTCATAATACGGTAATATTAACTCAACTGCAGGGAACGACGGATATACCGTACCCTTGGCTTGAAGTGAACTCTGTTGAACTTTTGAACTTTGTTTTGTTGAAGTATATTATAGCCTATGTTAAAGGTGTTTATAGCGTGACTCCGCACAAGAAGGAGAGAGCAAGAACTTACCTTATTTTATGTATTCCAAAGACATTGAATTGTTATAGCGACTCCGCACAAGAAAGGAGAGAGCAAGAACTTATTATTTTTTTCTTTTGAAGTTTAAATACAATTATTAATCAATATTAATTATACTGGAGTTTCATATATTATTTTGTTGGTTTATCGTATAGCACAGTAAGGAGTTGCGAGCACGTGCATGCCACCCCAAAACGGTGACACTGATAAAGAAACAAGCTGTTTCTTATAGAGGCCTCTACACATGAGATGCACACAGAATGTTTTCCTCCTTGATTTCAGATGTTAAACATATTTGTACATTACCATATTCTTAACAACCACCCCCTGCCCCAACAGTTCCCTTGTCTGTGATATATGATAGGTAGAGTCTCCTGTGTGTGTGTGGGGGGGGGGGGTGTCACCAGATCATCACCTATTTTACTGAAAGTCACTGTAGTGTATATTGAAAGTCAATATGAGCATACAGTAAATGTACTTCTGCCAGTAGACCACATTTTGCAACTTTCTTCTCCAAGAGAGAGGGGGAAGGGGCCTGCATGCTTACCTATACCCTCATTTACATTCAGAATTGGGAGATAATATAAGAAGTTCTGCAACAGTCTGTGATATCTGCAGCTATTTGCCTCAAGAGGGAGTATAAACTATTACAACACTAATTTCAGTACTGGTCCTCTATGGGTTCATGTAAAATTGTGCCTCTCCTACATTTTGACCTTCTTTTACCCTTCTTTAAGGGGAAATGCAGTTCAGAGGCGTCGGAACTGCTATGGCAGGTACAGAATCTGCTGTACCACCTTTCAGCGAATATTACAAAAATAATAATAATAATAATAATAATAATAATAATAATAATAATAATAATAATAATAATAATAATAATAATAATAATAATAATAATAATAATAATAATAATAATAATAATAATAATAATAATAATAATAATAATATAAATAATAATAATAAATAATAATAATAATAATAATAATAATAATATAATAATAATAATAATAATAATAATAATAATAATAATAATAATAATAATAATAATAATAATAATAATAATAATAATAATAATAATAATAATAATATAATAATAATAATAATAATAATAATAATAATAATAATAATAATAATAATAATAATAATAATAATAATAATAATAATAATAATAATAATAATAATAATAATAATAATAATAATAATAATAATAATAATAATAATAATAATAATAATAATAATAATAATAATAATAATAATAATAATAATAATAATAATAATAATAATAATAATAATAATAATAATAATAATAATAATAATAATAATAATAATAATAATAATAATAATAATAATAATAATAATAATAATAATAATAATAATAATAATAATAATATTAAAAAATGGAAAAGTGAAGATAACCGTGAGGGCACCGTGTAGTGAGTTACTTCAAAAGTTGACAAATATATAGCACCAAAATGCATCTAATGACATGTAATAATTCAAAAATTTGTCAAAGGGAAGGGTGACAAAGTTACTATTTCATTCATACAGAATACACACTTTGTTTATTTTTACATGTTCATAGGTACACTCCAATTCTGCCAGTTGGTCTACATCATACTGCAGCTACAGTACACTAGTTCTGTGAGTTTTCCATGTGTGAACACTTTCTGTACAGACAGTACTGTCCACTAAGGTAGTTCACAAAACCAGTTTGGTTTTATTCTGTTTCAACATTTTTGCAAAACCAGTTGCTGAAAAATAACCCATTTAAACCGATAGGGGATTAACTTCCATTTCCAAATTTGACTCTGCCATGCATTTCACACTTTTTCGCCACAAAGTCTGCTATCTTTTTAAACAAATGTATATGGGTATACCGTCAACCGTAACTTCAATCAAACTTCCGACAATTCCCAGTACATGGCTAAACCTTGTGCAGGGTTCATATGCAAGGCCATTGTACTTAAAAAAAAACGGTTTTGATTTAAAGACCGGTTGTAACGGCTGTAGAAACTGGTTTCTGGTTTGGACTAAATGCCACAGGCTTACTATTCACCTTAAACTTCTCCCAATTGCAAGGACAAGGAGGCAGCATTTTACCTTCTCTCCCCAGACTCTGGAGTTACCTTTACACATGTTACTTCAGTACGGACCGTAGATCTTTTTTCTTTCATTTCTCATAAGGCTGTGAACATGTAGCAAAACTATGAAATAGTTTCTCTGAAAAAATTGATATATGGCAATTAACTGAGTTATCACCAATGCAATATGGGGCCCAGGCACGTAGCCAGGTTTTTGTCATGGGAGGGGTTTCATGGGGGGAGAGGTCTAAGGGGAGGGGGTGCCCCCTCTCCTTTGGAGAAAAAACAGCTTTTTTAGATGCAAAATGGTGCAATTGTTGTGCCTCAGAAGTAATAAAGGTTATAGTGATCATGTATTTTCTGCCATTACTTTTTTCACTTGGGCCATGGGGGTGGTTTCAACACCCCCCCCCCCCCACACACACACAAAACAACACTGAAGATGACAGAGTAAAAACCCATTAACCACTGCCTTCTATCAATTGGCCATCTTTGTATTTATAGATTCTTGAAGGCAGAAAACAGGGAAATTCACTGATATGTATATTGATATGAATAAAACTTGGGGAGAAAAAACAGTTTTGCAGTAAATGGCATGAAGCTCTTTACTAAATGTTTAATTCATGTCAGTGTGATCATTTTGCCATTTCCCTACACTTTCACAGACATGATTTCCTGTATTCTCTTCAATGGCAAGCTGAAGTCTTATACAAGTATTTGTGCCTGGTGCTCAGCATAAGCAATGGAGTAGGGAAATCAAGCCAGTGAGTCACAACTGGAAAAAAGGCCGTGGTCGTCTCGACTTGAACCAATTGGTTGGAAACTGGGACGTTAAACCTCATCTAACTAACTAACTATACAAGTATCTCTGAATGCCATAGGCATGTGGATCAAATTTCTTTGAGCCTGTGGCACTTGTTTTCAATGCCCGGTATTGTGGCACATATGTTACTCTTCCAGTACACGTAAAAAGCACTTCCAGTATATACATTCACAATTAATACAGGTTCACTAGCAGCAACACTCTGATCTGCTCCATTTCCAGTACTGCAGACTGTGCAGTCTTCAGGGGTGCTTTGGCTGTCTCTGAAAAAGCTGCATTGAGACCTCTTGTAGTCACACTCTTGACAAAATTATGCAATCTAGGTTGAGTAAAGAAAGAGAAGAAAACATGCATAGTTACTATTCTCATCTGCAGACATGTACTGTTGGAAATACAGGTGTATAAGCACTTATCTCTCAAGCAAATACTGGTATCCCCCAACAAGTGTTCTTGGCACTATGTCTCAGAATTTGGTGCTGCTGTGGGATGGGGGTGATTCACCCCTTCCAAAACAGTTTGTAGGAAATATTGGTTTAAAGGTGGGAATCACAAGAAGTTGCAACATAAAAAATTATTTCCCAGCAAGCAGGTCAAATTTTAAACACTTTTTACATGTTTTCATGTACAAAATAAGCCAAATTTTGCCCCCAAATGCCCATATTTTTCTGCAAATACCAAAATGTCCCTGCAAGGAGCTATCCACATTGCTAATTTTTTGCACCAATGTACAGGGTAACAGGGTTTCTTTTTGCTGGAAGAGTAAGTAGAGCACCAATGGTGCTGAAGCTCATACCTTCAACCAATTAAGGGTCCCTGGCTTCCAGCCTCTGTTAGTACAAGCATCATATGACTTTACAATAAATGACGTCAAATGGCTTATGACCCCAAATCTCACACATGTCACAAAAAATTTCTCATGCTATCTTAGCTTTGTAAGTTGTTTCATGAATACAATTTAAGAAAGCAAAAGCCCCTAGGGCCCATCTTCGGCCTTGGACCCCAAATTTCAAGTATCATTATGACAAACCATCAACATTGTACAAGAGAATCTGTAGTTGAAAATGCACTTTTGCACATTTCATAAAAGAGCCATAGGGTCCACATGGGATTTTGGAGCAAAATTCCACAAAACTAGAAACAGATCACTAACCAAGCATCATTATAACAGACCGTCAACTCTGTTAAACAATAAGTGGAGCAAAAGTTAATCACTTCCAATACTACACAAAATGGACCCTTTGGTCCATCTTGTGCCTTGGACCCCAACTTGTTAAACACCCTGAAGGTACCACTACCCGAATATAATTATGACAAACCATCAACATTGTACAAGAGAATCTGCAGGAGTAAGCAATTTGCAAAATGTCATAAAAAGGGCCAAAGGGCCCATATGGGACCTTAGACCCAAACTTTCAGAACACCATAAGCAGATCACTAACCAAGCATCATTATGGCAGGCCTTCAACTCTGTTTAACATTAACTGGAGGAGGAATTGACCATTTTGCAATATTTCACAAAATGGACCCTAGGGTACTTTGGGCCTTGGACCCAAAATTTCTGTTCACCGTAAAAGAACCATAAAACAGAGGATCATTATGATAAACTCACCCACATGCTCTGACAATGCACACACAATGGAAATACCCAATGGAAATCCCATTAAGCAGCTCCCTTTAGACTAACCCAAACAACTGCACAGGATTGACCTCTTCTACACAGACAGTTTTAAAGAGGGTGCAGCACAGAGAACCAGAATGCAAAAATGCATTGTGGTTTCGATGAATGCACTTAATGTGGTGGATTGTGGAATCCCAAATAACACCAAGATGTTCTGTTTCTTTCAGTCATTGGTTGAATGTGATCTTAAAGTGCTGGAAAATTACAGTTTCATGTTCATATTTGACCTTGGGAATTCTCAGGAATTTTTTGCTTAATGGCCTTTGGTGATTTCAGCTGGCCTCTGATTTCTGACAAAACCCACAGGGGTTTTCTGATAAATTAAATGCAACACCATAGTAAGTATCCAACCTTCCTGACTTGAGCTATCTTGTAAACAAGGTTTTCAGAGTTTGACCCCAGATGACCATTGACCTCCACCATAAAAAATAGGGTACTTCCTCTCACCATAAGTCATCCACATATTATGTATGAAATCGTTCCAAAATTCCTACCTTGTGATATCATGTTAACAAGCTTTTCTGCAGTTGACCCCCAGTAAACTCATCTGACCTTTAATCTCCACCAAAAACAATATGGTTCCACCTCTGACCACAAGGCATCCACATACTACCTATGAAATCTATCCAAACTTCCTACCTTGAGATATCCTGTCAACAAGGTTTCCAGACTTTGACCCCCAGGTAACCCTAAATGACCTTTGACCTCCACCAAAAACATTGTGCTTGTACCTCTGGAGATTATGCATCCACCTGCCAAGTATGATATCTATGCAAGCTTCCTAACTTGAGATATCATGTAAACAAGGTTTTCAGAGTTTGACCCCTGGTGACCCCAGATGACCTTTGACCTCCACCAAAAAGAGTAGCGTTCTTCCTCTCACCATAATACATCTACCCACCACGTATGAAATCTATCCAAGCTTCCAACCTTGAGATATCGTGTAAACAAGGTTTTCAGAGTTTGACCCCTGGTGACCCCAAATGACCTTTGACCTCCACCAAAAACAATAGGGTTCTTTCTCTCACCATAATGCATCCACACATCAAATATGAAATCTATCCAACCTTCCTACCTTCAGATATCGTGTAAACAAGGTTTTCAGAGTTTGACCCCTGGTGACCCCAAATGACCTTTGACCTCCACCAAAAACAATAGGGTTCTTTCTCTCACCATAATGCATCCACACATCAAATATGAAATCTATCCAACCTTCCTACCTTCAGATATCGTGTAAACAAGGTTTTCAGAGTTTGACCCCTGGTGACCCCAAATGACCTTTGACCTCCACCAAAAACAATAGGGTTCTTCCTCTCACCATAATGCATCCACACATCAAATATGAAATCTATCCAAGCTTCCTACCTTCAGATATCATGTAAACAAGGTTTTCAGAGTTTGACCCCTGGTGACCCTTAATGACCTTTGACCTCCACCAAAACAATAGGGTTCTTCCTCTCACCACAATACATCCGCACACCAAGTATGAAATCTATCCAAGCTTCCTACCTTGAGAAATCGTGTAAACAAGGTTTTCAGAGTTTGACCTCTTGTGACCCCAAATGACCTTTGTCCTCCACCAAAAACAATAGGGTTCTTTCTCTCACCACAATACATCTGCACACCAAGTATGAAATACATCCAAGCTTCCTACCTTGAGAAATTGTGGAAACAGTGTTTTCAGATTTTGACCCCTGGTGACCCCAAATGACCTTTGACCTCCACCAAAAACAATAGGGTTCTTTCTCTCACCATAATACATCCACACACCAAATATGAAATCTATCTAAGCTTCTTAACTTGAGATATCATGTAAACAAGGTTTTCAGAGTTTGACCCCTGGTGACCCCAAATGACCTTTGACCTCCACCAAAAACAATAGGGTTCTTCCTCTCACCATAATACATCGACACACCACGTATGAAATATATCCAAGCTTCCTACCTTGAGATACTGTGTAAAGAAGGTTTTCAGAGTTTGACCCCTGGTGACCCCAAATGACCTTTGACCTCCACCAAAAACAACAGGGTTCTTTCTCTCACCATAATACATCCACACACCAAGTATGAAATATATCCAAGCTTCCTACCTTGAGATATTGTGTAAACAAGATTTTCAGAGTTTGACCTCTGGTGACCCCAAATGACCTTTGACCTCCACCAAAAACAATAGGGTTCTTCCTCTCACCACAATACATCTGCACACCAAGTATGAAATACATCCAAGCTTCCTACCTTGAGAAATTGTGGAAACAGCGTTTTCAGATTTTGACCCCTGGTGACCCCAAATGACCTTTGACCTCCACCAAAAACAATAGGGTTCTTTCTCGTACCATAATACATCCACACACCAAATATGAAATCTATCTAAGCTTCTTAACTTGAGATATTGTGTAAACAAGATTTTCAGAGTTTGACCTCTGGTGACCCCAAATGACCTTTGACCTCCACCAAAAACGACAGGGTTCTTTCTCTCACCATAATACATCCACACACCAAGTATGAAATATATCCAAGCTTCCTACCTTGAGATATTGTGTAAACAAGGTTTTAAGAGTTTGACCTCTGGTGACCCCAAATGACCTTTGACCTCCACCAAGAAGAGTAGCGTTCTTCCTCTTACCATAATAGATCTACCCACACGTATGAAATCTATCCAAGCTTCCAACCTTGAGATATCGTGTAAACAAGGTTTTCAGAGTTTGACCCCTGGTGACCCCAAATGAACTTTGACCTCCACCAAAAACAAAAGGGTTCTTTCTCTCACCATAATGCATCCACACATCAAATATGAAATCTATCCAACCTTCCTACCTTCAGATATCGTGTAAACAAGGTTTTCAGAGTTTGACCCCTGGTGACCCCAAATGACCTTTGACCTCCACCAAAAACAATAGGGTTCTTTCTCTCACCATAATGCATCCACACATCAAATGTGAAATCTATCCAACCTTCCTACCTTCAGATATCGTGTAAACAAGGTTTTCAGAGTTTGACCCCTGGTGACCCCAAATGACCTTTGACCTCCACCAAAAACAATAGGGTTCTTCCTCTCACCATAATGCATCCACACATCAAATATGAAATCTATCCAAGCTTCCTACCTTCAGATATCATGTAAACAAGGTTTTCAGAGTTTGACCCCTGGTGACCCCAAATGACCTTTGACCTCCACCAAAACAATAGGGTTCTTCCTCTCACCACAATACATCCGCACACCAAGTATGAAATCTATCCAAGCTTCCTACCTTGAGAAATCGTGTAAACAAGGTTTTCAGAGTTTGACCTCTTGTGACCCCAAATGACCTTTGACCTCCACCAAAACAATAGGGTTCTTTCTCTCACCACAATACATCTGCACACCAAGTATGAAATACATCCAAGCTTCCTACCTTGAGAAATTGTGGAAACAGTGTTTTCAGATTTTGACCCCTGGTGACCCCAAATGACCTTTGACCTCCACCAAAAACAATAGGGTTCTTTCTCTCACCATAATACATCCACACACCAAATATGAAATCTATCTAAGCTTCTTAACTTGAGATATCATGTAAACAAGGTTTTCAGAGTTTGACCCCTGGTGACCCCAAATGACCTTTGACCTCCACCAAAAACAATAGGGTTCTTCCTCTCACCATAATACATCCACACACCACGTATGAAATATATCCAAGCTTCCTACCTTGAGATACTGTGTAAAGAAGGTTTTCAGAGTTTGACCCCTGGTGACCCCAAATGACCTTTGACCTCCACCAAAAACAACAGGGTTCTTTCTCTCACCATAATACATCCACACACCAAGTATGAAATATATCCAAGCTTCCTACCTTGAGATATTGTGTAAACAAGATTTTCAGAGTTTGACCTCTGGTGACCCCAAATGACCTTTGACTTCCACCAAAAACAAAAGGGTTCTTTCTCTTACCATAATGCATCCACACACCAAGTGTGAAATCTATCCAAGCTTCCTAACTTGAGATATCGTGTAAACAAGGTTTTCAGAGTTTGACCCCTGGTGACCCCAAATGACCTTTGACCTCCACCAAAAACAATGGAGTTCTTCCTCTTAATATGGGGTATCTACCTACCAACTTCGAGAAGTGTCAGAGTTTCTCTTCTTGAGATATCGTGTAAACAAGAAGTGTCACAAACACAGACACATACACACACACACGCACATACACACATACATACACACACGCACATACACACATACATACACACACGCCATCATGACTGCATAGGTTTCTCTTTTCATCGAAACCAAAAATAGGTAGTGAAGTGATTTTGTGGGACTGGTAAAATAGAGGGGTGGCACAAAATTGGTTAGAAAGGTATCAAAAGTATTCTTCATCCAAAATTGGAGAAGTAATTTGTAAGGACCATTAACAGAGCTTCATTCTGACAAATCATCAACACTGTACAACACAATTTGTAGGAGAAAAAGTATTTTGTAAAATTTCATAAAATGAGCCATTGGGGCCCACATGGGATCTTAGACCAAAATTCAAGGACACCATAATGAGATCACTAACCAAGCATTATAATGACAGGCTGTTACTTCTCTTTAAACATTTAAATAGAGAAGAAGTTAATTACTTTGCAATATTTCACAAAATGGACCCAACGGTCCATCTTGGGCCTTGGACCCAAAATTCCTGAACACCCCGAAGAGACCAATAACAGAGTAACATTATGACAAACCATCAACATTTTACAAGAGAATCTGTAGGGGGAGAAGCATTTTGCAGAATTTCTTAAAATGGGCCCTAGGATCCACACTGGACCTTGGACCAAAAATTCCTGACCACCCCAAATGGCCCACCAACCAAGGAACATTGTGCCCAAGTTTCAAACAAATCCATGAAAGCATGTGGGAGGAGAAGCATTTTGAACACATGTGGGAGGAGAAGCATTTTGAAAACGTGGGACGGACGGATGGATGGACGGACGGACGGACGGGATTGGACGGACGGGACGGACGGGATGGACGGGACAGACGGACAGACAGATTGAGTGACGCAGTGTGATCACAATAGCTCACACCAGCATGCTGGTGTGAGCTAAAAATGGAGAACATCTTCATACTCAGTACTGGCTTTTGGTGTCGGTGGCCAGTACCCCTACTGTAAGTATAAAGCAGAAACAGACAAATGCCTGCAGAAGAAATAAATTTTATCCAGGTTACAGAACATTCTTCCCCCCCACCCCCCCCCCCCCCCCCCCCCCACCCCCGCCCCCCCCCCCCCCCCCACCCCCCCCCCCCCCCACCCCCCCCCCCCCCAACCCCCCCCCCCCCCCCCCCCCCCCCCCCACCCCCCCCCCCCCCCCCCCCCCCCCCCCCCCACCCCCCCCCCCCCCCCCCCCCCCCCCACCCCCCCCCCCCCCAACCCCCCCCCCCCCCCCCCCCCCCCCCACCCAAAAATAAAAAACCCCAAATTTTGGGTCCGCCCTTTGAGCTCTTTTTAAGTATACAGGGTTTTTTAAAAAACCCCCAAAAAAAAAAAAAAAAAATGATCGGAAAGGCCCGGAGCCCCTTTTGCCCAATTTCTTAAAACTGGAAAGTGTTCTTTTAGGTTACATTTTTTTGTAGGTTCTTAAAAGGGGTTTGTAAAATTTTTTCCCATAAAAGGGAAAATTCAAAAACCCCGGGGAAACCCCCTTTTTTCATTTTGGGCATTTTTTCAATGCAAGGCAGAGGGCCCAGCAAAAGGGCACTATTTATTGGCCCAGAATTTTCAGATTAACAGGGGAAAAGGATTTTTTGGTTTAAAACTTTTTTTACCAAAGATCAACCCCCCAAAAGTTTAAAGGAAAAATTTGATTTCCAAAATAGGGGACCCTTTTTCCCGGGGGGTTTTTGGAAGGTGAAACCCATTTGTTTTTGAATCTACCATGCTGACCAATAGTGGTGGAGTGTCAGGCTCTGTAACTTTCAGATTTGCTTCTGCTGAGAGCATCTCCTAAGGGAATCTCCTTCCCTGGAACATAATTGACTTCCAAGTCATAGGCTTGGAGCCTTAGCATCATGGCTTTGTAGTTCCTCATGGGGGCAGACAGCAGTGGTTTTCTGAATATTGCCTGTAGTGGCTTGTGATCAGACTCGATTTTTACCCTCTTTCCGAAGATGTAGTGATGGAATTTTTTTTGCAACAATGTACAAATCGCAAACATCTCCTTTTCGATTGTGGGCATACCGCATCTCTACGGAAGTCATAGCTCTGGAAGTATAGGCGATGGGTTGACCTTCTTGCAACAGAGCTCCGCCCAGTGCATAACTGCTGGCATCACATTGAATTGTAAAGTGGCTTATTGACATCGTAGTAAGTTAGCACTGGAGCTGTTGAGCACAATTCTTTTAATTTCTGGAAGCTCTGTTCTTGTGGTTGGTCCCTACTGGAATACTACATCTTTCTTATGGTCAGGTCTCTGAGGGGGTTTGTCAATTTCACTCAACCCTTTCATAAATTTGGACAAGTTACTGTACAAAACCCCAAGGAAATGCCTTACCTCCTCTTTGTTTTCAGGTCTGGGCATCTCCTTAACAGCCTGCACTTTCTCAGGGGTTGGCATGAGCCCTCACTGTCAACAGGTGACCCACATACTTGACTTGTGTCTGTCTGATGTGACACTTTTCTAGATTCAACTTCAGTTCCATTCTGTGGCCCTTGCTATGACCTTCTCAAGAATCTTATCATGTGACTCTAAATCTTTTCCTGCTACCAGAATGTCATCCATTACTGCTTTGCGCTCCCTCCTATATCGTGTAACATGTTATCCATGATTCTCTGAAACAATTCTGGGGCACTTTAATACCAAACGGTAGGCGGAGCCACCTTATATCTTCCCACGGGTGTGTTTGAAGGTGGTCAAAAGACTGGATTCATAGTCAATTTTGATCTGCAGAAAGCCTGATTTTGCTGCGTCCAGCACTGAGAAGACTTTAGCATCTGGCATAGATGCTACCACTTCTTCTTCCACTGTGGGGATTTTTATAGTGTTCCCTTCTTATGGCTCTAATTAAGGTCTTTGGGGTCAAGACAGATTCTTACTTTGCCCCCTTTAACAATGGGTTTACCATGGAGTTGACCAGTCCGTTGGTTCTGTGACCTTTGCAATGTTAACCTTTCCTTTTCCATTTCTTTGAGTTTCTCTTTAATTTTAGGCCAGAAGAGCATGTGTGTGGCTTCCTAGGTGCATGTACTACTGGAGGCAACTGTTGGGTCAATTTTAAGTGAGTATGTGCCTGGAAGGGTGCCTGGACAAAGTCTTAAGTTGAGGAAACTGGTCGATGTGTGAATCCTCTTTATTAGGTGGAGGGTTGCACTGGCGTGCCTCCTGACAACAATGGTAACTTGTCAGCAACATTCACAACATAGAATTTCACATACGAACACTTGTCTTTGTGTTTTCACTGTAGGGTAACACAGCCCTTTACTTCTAGATGATGGTTTGTATATAAGATGCAAATTTATGCTTGGATCTCTTAAGTGGTTGCTGGCACTTCAATTTCGTTAAAAATATTATAGGGCATGATAGACTGAGCTGATCCTGTGTCAATTTGCACCTTCAGGCTGTGCCCATCTATGTTTACATTTTCATACCACTCATCCATATCTGGTGGTTTCTTTTCAACCTCATTCACTGTGTAAATGGGATATGCAAAGTCATCTGACTCATCACTTGAACTATAGTTGCCACAACCAGAGGACTTCCTTCATTTTTGTACCTCTAGAGTGGTCTCTTCAACTGCATGTGCTGGCTTCGGAGAACGACATACAGCAGCAAAATGATTGCGTTTGCCACATTTCGCACAAGTTTTTTCCTTCTGCTGGGGCATTTATGAATTCTGTTCTGTCGTAAATTGTACCCACATTTTTGAACATTTCCTCTTTTCCTTTCCTTTTAGGTTTTGACCTTCTAATGGGTCTCTGATAACCTTTTGATTTCTTGGTGATCTTTTTCTTCTCTGATGCATAGCATGCAGTTCTGATTCTTTATTGATCACTTTAATTGAATTCTGAGCCACTTCAAAATTCTGACCAATTTGTATGGCTTTGCTAGGGTGAGAGTATCCCCTTCATTAAGTGAACATTTCTCTCTCACTATCTGGCTGAGGGCTTTTACAACAATTGCATCTCTTAGCATTCTTTCTTCTTCTTGGTAGTAGTTACAATCTTTAATCAGAAGCTTCAGGTCTGTAACAAAGCTGTCAAATTTCTCACCTTCCATTTTGTTTTCGTCGGTGGAAGTTGACTGTTGCCCTTATTTCATTTTTCTTGGGCTTGACATAGGTCTCATACTTATTATATACACCTTCTAAGGTTTCATTTTCTGCTGGTACTGCCTCACCATTTGTACCAGTTCTTGCAGGATGCCACTGAAACGTTTGATAGATGTCCCTGCCTTTGTCACCTATGTACGTCATCAAGTAGTTCACCTTTTCAATTTCAGATTTCCCAGCTAGTGGGCCTTTAAAGCAAAATTCACAGTGTTGCTTGAACCTCCTCCACTCTTTATGTAAATCCTGGGCTTGCCAGTTCATGGCTGGTTTGTCACTTTTCATAGCCATGTTATGAATTTGTTACTAGAACTTGTTATAACTGTGGCCCCGTTACCGTAATATCACAACGTTAGCTTCGTATCTAGTTCAGATGCTAGGCTTTATGTATAGCCTGATTTACGTAGTGCTAGGCTACTTACACTGTACGGTAGGCCTGGGCTTTTCACACATGTGAGTACAGCACTGTTGTTGGAAAATTTCTTTGTTTTCACAAATCAACACAGTATCTCGAACATAACCAGTGTTAAACAGTTTCTTTATTAACCCTTGGCTCGTACTACCATGTAATATACTCGTGGGTTATAAACTGGAGGAAGGCTGGAAGGTTCACATTTATTCTTGTTTATTTCGGTAGTGGCAATATCATGGCTCTCGATCCAGCTAGCGACTAAGGAACGCCAAATGGGTTCCTAGCGTATGCAGAATTACATAACGATATATTACAGCGCACTTCTTCCACACCAAGGCGTCAGTAGCCAGATTTGGCTAAAATGCACTAAAACGGCCAAACTCCAAATGCTTTGGCCAAACTGGCAAATCTTTTACTAACTTGGCCATGTATTCGTGCATATATGCAAAAATGGGCCAAATCTGGCTACTGAACGCCTTTGTGTGGAAGAAGTGTGCTACCTTGTCTATTTATATATATGTATGAACTATATAACATTAGAACTGCCTGTGCGTACACCTAGCAGTATGATAATTTTTATTACTTCGGAAGGACCGTGCAACGTAGCCAAGGCAGCGAGCCGTGGGCAGTTGAAGGTTAAATCATGCACTGGTCCTAACGCTTTTTGATGCCTTAACTGGGGGTCAAGGAACCTATGCATCCATGTATACCAGGCCCCTACAGTAGGCCTAGGTGTGTTTGCCTGTGCACATTTTCTGCATGGGGGGGGAATTCTTGGAAAGCTTAATACAGCAATGGTGCACGGGATTATAATTAATGGCCAAGAGAATTACGCGGCCGATACTATCTAAATGGAGCACCATCATTGGTTAGCAACCGAGCATACCTAGAGAATTTTGACCAAAAACTAGGCCTACCTCCTATATTATGTCCCAGGAGACACCTTGGGTGGTTGCTGCCAATAGGTTTTGCACAGTTGCAGTTGTCAGTTGTTAAATTTGTGCGGCTGATCCAGATTGGAAAGCTTGTGATGGTGCGCGGGGGATTTTAATAACGGCCAGGAGAATTGCGCGGCCGATACTATCTAAGCAGAGCACCACCATCGGTTGGCGCGGAGTGTACTGAGAAAATTTTGGCCAAAACCACCTCCTACATTGCAGGAAATCGCCTTTCCCTCCCAGGCAACTTGTGTGCTTGTTGCCAACAAGTTTGGGCGGTTGCAGTTGTCAGTTATTAAATTTGCGTAGCTGGCAACTTCGATTTTCATATTGTTGCGCGGGGGATAAATCCCTCGCGCAGGGCAAACTTTCCAATCTCGTGGCTGGCAACTTTCAAATTCATATTTTTGTGCAGGGGATAAATCCTCCGTGCAGGGCCAACCTTCAATCTGGGGCATAGCTGCATGATACTTCACTTGTGTTGTGTACAACTTTCTGTAGAAGGATTCACTCGAGTTGGCATACAACTTTACCTATTGACTACATATATTTTGTACTGCAGACTAGCTCTGGGCCTACAGTGAGTCAAAACTGCTGCTATAAAATTTTCTGCTGCAGTCTGTTTCCTCATAATTTACCTTGAGTCCCACACAATTATCCAGTGTAACCTTTGCTTCAAGTATGATGAATGATCATGGTACAAAAGGCAGTTATGGTGAGGTATAAACATAGAAATTAAAGTAAGGGAGATTGCTGACACAGAGCATCACTGCATGTTAAACCAGTGAAGCGACGAAAATTGTGAGGGCCCCACTTTCCCTGTATGGCGAAAAGCTGGTTGATTGGCGCAGGTTGTCTCTGTACATATATACAGAGTGCATTCAACTTCTGAAGTTAAATGCCATTTAAACAGTTCGTTTTTTGAACGATTTTAAAGGGGAAATCTTCTCATCCCAGAGAGTTTCAGTTCCCCCAACTATGCTAGCTCTAGCCCCACCCATAACTGTCTTTAGCTTCTCCTTGTGCAGACACAAACATAGTTAATTGCTCAGGGCCACATCCAGTATACAAGGCCCTAATATGTAATCAAAACACTCTCTGTGCATGCTGTGTAATGTGATCTGCTCAGCATCTTTTGAATTTTGCAACTCTGATGTCAATCAGAGTAGTCACCAATTGAGACTCTCAGCGCTCCGCGCACCCATGGGTTGGCGCAGAGCGCAAGAAAATTTTGGCCCAAAATGCTTCCCAGATCGCTGGAAATGGCACTTCCAAGGCCTTTTTACTGCATAAAAAAAGGGGAAACACAAGCAATATCGTAAATATAAATTTTAAAAAATACCAGAATATGCTCGGGAGCTGCTGGGGCCTAAGTGTTGATATTTTTATTTAATTCCTGTTTTGAGAGTAGAAATTCACACTGATTGAACTGTTAAGAAATGTTAATGTTATACAGTATTTTCTTCGCTTATTCTTTATTTTTTCTTCGTTTTTTCAAGTTTTTGATTTTCCGGGGGGGGGTGTGGCAAGTGCCCCCCTTGCACCCCCTCCAGACGCCTACAGTATGGTCATAGTGCCTCAAGTGTTGTTATGTACTCCTAAATTGCAAACTTGTAAGATTTTTGGCCAATAGCTAGATCAAAAGCAACAATGTGATGTATGTACTATCTGCCGTTGCTTCGATGCCGTGCAAAGAGCCAAATTAATGGCTTCAGTCCAGATCGCCTGACGTCATTCTCCCACACTTTATTTCTATGGGTATAAATCACGCCTTTGGTTTTGTTGGCATACAACTGCTGAAAATGAAAATGTCCAGTTCCATCCCACCACATTTTTTGACATTCTTTTTTATTTTCAATGGTAGGAAAGTTGAAAAATTTATTGAGACTGTAAAAGTGTAAATGCATGTGACACTTCTGTGTGCAAAACAGGTCAATACAGTATAGTATTTTGGGTAGTCATGGTGATTGCTCGACATTTTTTGTGTTGGGATGGAAACTAGTGTGGTGGGACTGAATTTTTGTTTAAAGGTAATTTAAAGTAACATGCCATGCTAGATTTACTCATTACTTTTACAGTCAGTGTCATGTTTTTGATTGTGAAAATGGTAATGGCAGCTCTCTCCTGAAAAAGTACCATATTGCACAATACTTTTTTTAAAGGGCCATCCTTTTGAAAAGGTCGAGCTATAGAAATGAAGTTTCCATGAGTTGGTTTGTCTATAATGTAAAGTTCTTAGGGAGTTTCATGAAAATATGAAAATATGAGGGGTGTCTTTGTAACTAGTACATAATGAACAGGCTTTACCAAGTTCTGTCAAAACACTGTGACACAATTTTCAAAACTTTGCATGTAGCTCTTTCAAATGAAATATGATTTCTGCGATTGGTTTTATAATGACAGAAGAACAATCAGACTTCATTGCAATCATGAAATTTTACCTTATATCTTTATACTTTTGATAATAGTTAAATAGGCCTATTGGTCTCATGTTCCTGATTGTGTGAAAGTTATCATTCTGTCCCGCCACATCCATAAATTTGTGTCACCATGGCAACACCATGAGATTTATTTTGCTTTTTATTGTGCCTTGTAATAATCTGTACAGTAGCTGACCAGTTTTTATGCAACCAGTAAATTATTCACAGAAGCTATATGTACACAGGCACAAATAGAAAAGTCTATAAAATTCCGTCCCACCACAATACGATAATTTTAGCTTAGGCCCAGTGGCAGACTTGCCAACTCTCACTGTTTCACCAGGAGTCTCATGGTTGCGGGCATCATCTGACAGTGAAAATGCCAGATCTTAAGGTGAAAATCACTTTGAGACAATGCCAGATAAGTTTCCATAGTTTAGACCAAGATCAGTGCTTTCCATCGCCAGTTAATTAAGTTAAGTTATTATAGAATCTCAGATGTGTCGTTGTCAGAAAAAGTGACAAATTTTGCAAAAAGTGACTAATTTTGCAAGAGATTTTCTACAAAGGATGCTATATTCAGGCCATTTTCTCACAAGAGACAGTTTCGTCTAGCTCTAAATTGACATTCCAATCTGGTAACCTTAGCAACCATCGATACATGCGATACAACTTTTACAGCAGTACTTTGTGTGTGTGCCAATGTTGTTTGATCGTTCACACTGTTGTACACCCGCTGTATAATAATGTATGAGACTTGTTTAAGGTCTCCAGGTTTGAGATGTGATTTCCAGGGTTTTCATGCGAGAACCTCAAGGTTTGCTATTTTTGAGGTTGGCAAGTCTGCAGTGGTGAATCAGAATACTTTGTAAATTATACAATACCTCATAAAGTGTAAACCTTTGCTGGAGCTTATACTGTATAGCGGGTAATTTTCGCGGGGGTTAAATTTTCGCGCTTTTCGCGACCAAGTATTTAATCGCAAATTTAAGACCCGCGAAAGTACTGTCGTTAGTTTGTATAAGACTATGTTGGTTGCCTGCAACAGCGAATTTTTCACTCCGCAAATATGTGAACAAGGTACAGAGTCGCCAAAGATTAGTCTCGCGGAAATTTCCCGCCATACAGTAGTTGGTTCTCCTCCCATCTGTCAATGTACAGTATAACATCAAAAGCAGCTACACGTAGCTGATGAAGTTGCTTACACATGCTCCTGGCCTGAAGTACCCTGTTCAGACCAGTTAAAAAGCTTAATTGTTAAAACTGCTCAATACAAGTCTTGATTAAACCAGGGAGCTCACAGCTCCCTGATTAAACTCTGTTGAAGCTCTTGAGGCTAGTTCAAGTCTTACTCTCGCTTTTGCAATTAAGGATCTCTGATGGCTTCTTGTTAAGTCTTGTGCTAAGTAAGCTGGTTGTTACTCTTTTGGGAGTAGATACAGGTTTTTGCCTTCAGTTGGAGCTAGGAGAGAGCTACATGTAGTCCTCTGTGAAGGCATGTGTATAGCCCGTCGCTAATAGCTACTGATACATAGTCCTTACACAGACCAATTGAAAATCCAGGATCTCCAACCAGCACGGTGTTGGTCAAAATTGATATTCTTCTTATAGCAAAGCTAGGGCCTAACATCTTAATTTTCTACCATAATGTTTCCTTTCCAAATTTTACACTAATATTGCAGTTATTTTGATCACTTTAAATCCTGAAAACTTCCGAAAACGTGATATAAAATTGCCACTTTGTAATATTTTGTTTCATTTTCGTTTCGTTTCATTTATTTGTTTTACACAACATGTGATTCCAACATAATACAGTATAGTACCAGATGTGATAATACATAAACATGATGTGAAGGAATTAAGCTAAAAAACCCTAGGGGGCTTGTCGGGAGCTTACTCCCTAAAGTAACAAATAGAGAAAAGCAAACACACAGTAAGGACAAAAGTTGCAGAGAAGATTTCATACCATCCCTAAACCGGCCAGCCCCTTTCCTAGAAAAAGCTCCCCCACCCACCCCATCCCCCTCCCCCCAGTAGCACACATGCCTCTTCTTAAGTTAAATTACGATACCTTCCTTCAAGTTAAAGTAATAAAGTAAAAATTGAATAATACAGTATAAATTTAACTAATACACACTGATGTAATATTTTACAAAATTTTTCTTAAATGAGTGTATGCTTGGCTTAGAGATCAAAGTGTCTGGTAAAGAGTTCCAGGCTCTTACTGCTCGGTAACATAAAGAATTTTGTGAAAAGTGAGAAAGGGTGATGGGGTTTCATAACAAATGAACATGACGGGTATCGTATCCGTGTTCAAAACTATTTTGCTCGAAAAAGTGCGAAAAGTTACTTGTTGAGAGATTATTTAGAAACCTGTACGTAAAGTACAAAACCCCGAGATTTACTATATTTAATATGCAATTTCAAAAGATGCAAGGACTTAAAAATAAGGCTGGTTGGATCTCTTGATCCAGCCATAGAAATGTGCCTAGTGGCTCTCTTCTGCAAAATAAACAAACTTTTAACATGACAGGAGCTAGCACCAGACCAAATTGATGAGCAATAAGTTAAGTAAGGATAAATTAGAAAATTTTATAAATAGATAAATCATTCTCAAAACATTCTTAGGGACAATATACTTAAGTCTGCCAATGATACCAACGCCCTTAGCGACTTGTGACGAGATGTAAGAAATATGGTCTACCCAATTAGTTTCGGGTCAATAATTACCCCTAAAAATTTAGTTTTATTGACTTTGAAGTTTTGTCCATTTACAACTATATTAAAATTCTTATCATTGATACATGAGGAATTATTAAATACAATATAATTTGTCTTAACTAGATTGAGTGAAAGTTTGTTACAGGCAAACCAGTCACAGAAAATCGAGAGTTCATGGCAGACAGTCTTTTCAAGTTGCTGTGGATTATCGTCGCAGAAAAAAATATTCATGTCGTCTGCAAACAGAACAAGTAAAGCCTTCTGACAAATGTCATTCAGATTGTTAACGTAAATAATGAAAAGAAGAGGTCCTAGTATGGAGCCTTGTGGGACACGACACGTAATTTCATTCATCTCTGAATTTGTTCCATTGAAAGAAATAAATTGCTTTCTTTTTTGTCAGGTAGCTCTTAAATCAGTTAAGAGGCCTACCTCTGAGACTGTAGTGTGACAGTTTGTTAAGGAGTATGTGGTGGTCAATGGTGTCAAATGCTTTAGATAGGTCCAAAAAAATTCCCAGTGATGTTTGCTTGTTTTCAATGGCTCGGTGTAATTTGTGGGTAGCGTCAGCAAGGGCAAGTTCAGTAGAGCAACCAGAACGAAATCCATACTGATTATCGGATATAAGTTTGTGTTTATCAAAAAAAGCTTGAGCTCTATTGAACATCAATTTCTCCAAGATCTTTGAATAACAAGACAAAACTGAGATTGGTCGATAATTAACAAAATGATTTTTTGCACCCTTTTTATACATAGGACTTACCTTGGCTATTTTTAGATCATCTGGAAAGGCTCCTCGAAAAGATAAATTAAAAATGTAAGATAGAGGTTGAGATATGTATGGAATAACATGACGAACAATCGAAGGGCGAATACTATCATAACCAGCAGATTTCTTTGAGTTTAGACAATTGAAAGCTATGACTGTAACCTCATCTACATTTGTAGTCCACATACAATTTGGATTGATTGGAGGACAATAATGATTATTGGAATGATTGCTTATCTTTTCGGCAAGTGATGGACCGAGATTTGTGAAAAACATATTGAAAGCATTAGCAATGCTGTGTGGGTTCGAGAAAGATGCATTCTCATCATCAAATTTATCGGGATATTGTGAGATGTTTCCAGTTTTATGTAAAATATCGTTAATGTTATGCCAAGTACATTTTGTATCATTTTTACAGCTGTTAAATTTCTCATTGTAGTACATTTTTTTAGCTATTCTCACAAGATGATTTAATTTATTCTGAAAATTTTGGTAGAATGATTTCCTTTCCTGAGAAGGGTGTTTTAAAAAGTCCTTGTAGAGTTTGTGTTTGTGTTTCACTGACTGAATGAGTCCTTTAGTAATCCAAGGATGCTTCTTTTTATTGGTTCTTTTAAGCTCAATCCAAGGGAAGCTTTCAACATAAGTTTTATGAAAAATTAGGAAAAATTGTCCGTAAGCAGAGTTTGTGTCGTGTGCATCATAGACTCTTTGCCAATCAGTATGAGCGATCTGCGAAATAAAGGACTGAATTTTTTTAGAGAATAGTTTCTTAAACGTGCTTTGTTGGAAACATTTAACTTAGGACAAAGGGAGATATTCATGAATATAGGAAAGTGATCACTTATATCTGTAAGTGAAATCCCTGAGGAGTCAACTACGACAGCATCAATAGTATTAACATTTGTAAGTATGTTATCAATAAGTGAACTACTTTTACTCGTAACCCTGGTAGGTTGGCTTATCCCTGTATCGAAACCACATGCTGAAATAGTATCTAAAAACCTGGAGCTTTTAGGACTACCAAAGTCAATGTTAAAATCACCCATTACAAAGCAATATTTGGTTTCTGATGAAACCGTAAATTTATTGTAGCATTTGAAATATTTGATAATATCAGAATGCTGTGTGCGTAACACTGAGATGTCAAGTACAACATTTTGATTACTGTAATTCCTACACATACATGGCAAGTAAATGCAAACATGCTACAATGACGTAACAATGTGCAGTAGCTCATTAGCATACTGATGTAAACACAGTTCCTTTAGTCACACAGCAAATATTACGGTGGAGTAAAAGTTGCTGATTTCATTCCACTTTTTTGGCACTTTTCAGAAATTCTCAGAAATTCTCAGCAACCAAAAACAGCTCCAATACTCCTGTAAGATCTTGAGAAGAAAAGTCTTGGTAGCTAGTAAATTAAGTTTTACTTTCAAAATTTGCTGTGAGAAGAAAAACAATTTCAACCATCACACAGACGGCCAATCCCCCCGCTATTTCCATAGGTCTGTGTAAAGACTGTGTATAGTGAGCTGTAGGTGAATGCCCACAGTCCTTTACTGAGGACTAGGAGAGAGCTACAATCTTGGACAAAACTCGTTGGGACACCCCCGCTCCCCTTCACAAAGTTGACCATTTTCACGGCATACAGTCATTCTCTCTGCGCAACTTTGGAAGGGGGAGCGGGGGCTTCATGCAAACCTGGGAACGGAGATTCAAACATATTATGACAAAGCGTCCCAACAGTTTTGTCCAAGATTGTCTGAGAAATTCGAGAAGTTAGAACTGCTCGCGGCCCACGGTAGAAAGTGTTTCTTTGCGTTGCGTTGATTCGCAAAAGGGTAGGTGTCCTATCTTTAGGAATAAGAGAACAGTAACAGTGAATAATCAGCATATTCTGAGTCCATATTGAAGTTCTTGCTAATAAAATACTATTGAAGCAAAAAGCATTGGAAAGGTAGCTAAATAAGTTCAAAGCGTCCTCTCGTTCAGGAAGACATTTTCAATAGTCACGTATTTTGGGCTCACACTGTCTGAACAGGTACCAAATAAAAAGGACATTCAGCAGAAGTACGTGTTGTATCCTGCCTATTACTTTATATTAAAGTAATTTACCAGAAATAAGTTAAAAAGTACTTGAATGTATATTCATTTCACCTTTATAACGCAGTAACTTTCATTTGAGTAGCTGAAACTATACAGAAAATATGCCATACATGCTAATTTTTCGATACCGGGGGTGAAGGCTAAGTTAACCAAACGGTCTACCATTTGTGTTGAGAGCAAATTTGAAAGCAAAATGTAAAGAAATTGAGTCTTCTAAAAGAAGGCATAATGGAAACGTCATCAGCTTCATGTAACACGAAAAAATGTTGTCATAGGCATCAAATTCGCTTCAAAATATGTCTAAAACCAGCCCCAATTAACGATCTACCATCGTTATAATAAAAAGCTTGGCTTGCAGTTCTGCTTTTAACATTTCATGGTAGATCGTGGCGCTCTTTCAGTTAAAATCTTGCCTTCTTACCACTAGTTTGCAATGGCAGTGAGACTCTTCGATCTATCCATGAAAGAAATTGTTTTGTTTTCCGTCTTACAACTTACGAAGAGTTGTCATCCTCCTTTTTATTTGCTAAAAAATGCAACCCATATGGCTGCCATAGACATCGTTACGGAACGTAAACATTTCTGCCTGACATTCCCTGCGAATACCTGAAACAGTCTATCCATTATGATCTCGCCAACCAACAATAAATCAGTATAAACAAATAAACAAAAGAACACATTAAAACAATTTTAAATTATACTTTCATTTGGCTAAAATCCTCAGGCCTATAAGCCTCCTAAAAAGTGTACTGAATACAGCTGCTCGGAAAATTAACCGGAATTTGTTCTCGTAAATCGCTCACTTAAAACTCAGACAATCTTGGACAAAACTCGTTGGGACACCCCCGCTCCCCTTCACAAAGTTGACCATTTTCACGGCATACAGTCATTCTCTCTGCGCAACTTTGGAAGGGGGAGCGGGGGCTTCATGCAAACCTGGGAACGGAGATTCAAACATATTATGACAAAGCGTCCCAACAGTTTTGTCCAAGATTGTAGCAGTATTTTTCTTCGGATGCACTAATTGGTGGTCAAAAGGTCAATTTGAAACTCAGAAAGTGAAAGTACTTAAAAACTATTTTCAGAGGCAAGGAATCATAAGCCTTGTGGCTCTCTCGTTCTCACATAGCCTCCTGGACGCTTGAAAGAAAATTCCATTTGTCAGTGAGACACTTGTCCTCAGTAAAGGCATGTGTATAGCCAGTCGCCGGAAGCTCCCTATACATGCTCTTTATATGACTCATTGCAATTCTGGGACCGTCAACCAGCACATTGCTTTTCAAAAATAATTTTTTTCTTGTAGCAAAGCTAAGACCTAAAGTCTTAGTTTACTACCATAACTTTTCCTTTCAAATCTTTTACAAGTATTGCAGTTGTTTTTGATCACCTCTGAAAAGGTCTGAAAATTTGAAATCAATGTTGTCTCTTGGTATCTGAATTTACTGTAGAGTTCAAAATATTTTGTTGATATCAGAGTACTGTGTGCATATAACATTATGACATTCATGGAATATTTAATCTCTATGGTTCCTATGCATCCACATAGGAAGTTGCCTCTGCAAATGTTCCATAACGAAGTAACAATTTGGTTCATTAGCATACTGACGTAAGTAAAGTTCCTACTAGCTACTCAGTAAATTTTATGGCACAAAAAAGTTGATGATCATAATTTTTTCCATTTACAGAAGATCTCACTCTTCTCAGCGATCAAGAACTGCAATACCCCTGTATGATCTGGAGAAGAAAAGTCATGGTAGGCATCAATATGTTTCCTATATTTGTATGATTTGGGGCTTGTTTTCCTATATTCTCCTATATTTTTCTGATCTTGCCAAATTTTTTTTTATATATAGTGTTTTGGGGTGAAATTTTCAGATGGATTCTTTTTCCAAGATAGTCTCATAGACCCAGAGTATCTTAGACTTAGAGTGGCTTAGTCAGACAGGTAACAGCATACAGATGCCAAGTACCTTTATGCAAGTACACAATGTTTAATTATAGGATTCGGAAATATTCTCGGATGAAACTGCATAGGGCACTAATAAACACTTAGTTCATCACACATAAATGTTCCACTCTCACACCTGTGATTTTAAGCACTCTGTGATGTCATCCCTTGGAGGTAATTGTAGTGGTATTGTCAAGGGGGGGGATTAGAGCCCTTTGCCTGGCATCCCCTGTCATTGATCTTCCACATTTTAAAACCCTTACTGTGCTTTGTATGCACAGATAGCTGGTCTGTGGTATGACTAATTCTTTAATTCAAAATATTGTAGTACAGTGGTTCGAAATTTCAATATTTTCCCTGTCATCTACCATTTTTCCTCAAACTATGTTAGCCATTAGATTAGTTGATTACGGGTTCAAAGTGTTGTATAAGTACAATTTCCCCTAAAGAATAAGAACTTAGTGCTTTGAAAAAATTAAGAGTCTCACTGTTATGTTTACAAGTTTACGATATGCAAATTTCTAAGGAGGTCTTCCCTAAACTCCACTAGAAGCTCTAGGGCAGGTCTCTGGATGCCACATCAATTTATCCAACAGACCAAAGTGGAAAATCTAATCCATGTATGGGCCTGGTGCTGCAGTGCCCATCATTGGTGGCAAGTGGGGGCACTAATTGCCAAGTTACCCTTTCCCTAATTTTGTCATGTAATTTCCTCAAGTGAGATTTTAGATGTTAAGTATGTTAATGCACATACAGTTTTGCACACTATAGGCATCTTGGCCTATGTGGACTACACTCTTCTACCAAGTTGTACAGATTCAAATTGGGCAGTGGCATTTTTAGGGGGAGGGACTGACCATAGGGCCATGCCCTCACTCCTTCACTAAAATATGTAAATTTTTGAAAATAAATTTTACTTCAAAAAGATAATATGTAGCACCAGATTGCATGTAAGTACACTCAATCATTCAAAAAAATTTCAAAGGGGAGGGGGACACCCCTCCCCTTTAGACACCTCCCCCATTCTGGCAATCACAGAATAAATGACATGACCCCCATGAGACAGTTCTGGCTATGCTACTGGAAAAGTGAGTTGGAAGGTATTCATAGCTACCATACAGTTGTCACAGGCCTATGATCTTACTTTCATCACCCATATGTCACACTTTATCAAGATTGACTAGCAATACAGTGTATAGTTTGTAGCAAAATCTATTAAGAGACCATTTTCTGTTATTTAAGCAGCAAAAATTGCAAAAATTTCCTCACCTCATCCCCCATTATTGATTCCTTGCCGAAGGCAGGCAAGGAATCTATGCGATGGTGATGTCGTGTGTGTGTGTGTGTGTATGTATGTATGTGTGTATGGGTGTGTGTGTGTGTGTGTATGTGACGCCTAGCTTGTAAACACGATATCTCAAGATAGCAATGACCGACACTTTTCATATTTCGTATATAGATTTGTCATGTTGAGAGGAAGAACCCTATTGTTTTTGGTGGAGGTCAAAGGTCATTTGAGGTCACCAGAGGTCAAAAACCGAAAACTTTGTAAACACGATATCTCAAGTTAGCAATGACCGACACTTTTCATATTTGGTATACAGATTTGTCATGTCAAGAGGAAGAACCCTATTGTTTTTGGTAGAGGTCAAAGCTCATCCAGGGTCACCGGAGGTTAATCTGCGAAAACCTCGTAAACAGCTTGTAAACAAGATATCTCGAGATAGCAATGACCGACACTTTTCATATTTGGTATATAGATTTGTCATGTTGAGAGGAAGAACCCTATTGTTTTTGGTAGAGGTCAAAGGTCATCTGAGGTCACCAGAGGTTAAACTGCGAAAAACCTCGTAAACACGATATCTCAAGATAGCAAAGGCCGTCACTTTTCATATTTGGTATACAGATTTGTCATGTCAAGAGGAAAAAGCCTATTGTTTTTGGTAGAGGTCAAAGGTCATCCGGGGTCACCGTAGGGTGATCTGCGAAAACCTCGTAAACGGCTTGTAAACACGATATCTCAAGATAGCAATGACTGACACTTTTCATATTTGGTATATAGATTTGTCATGTTGAGAGGAAGAACCCTATTGTTTTTGGTAGAGGTCAAAGGTCGTCTGAGGTCACCAGAGGTTAAACTGTGAAAACCTCGTAAACACGATATCTCAAGATAGCAAAGGCAGACACTTTTCATATTTGGTATACAGATTTGTCATGTCAAGAGGAAGAAGCCTATTGTTTTTGGTAGAGGTCAAAGGTCATCTGAAGTCACCAGAGGTTAATCTGCGAAAACCTTGTAAACGGCTTGTAAACACGATATCTCAAGATAGCAATGACCGACACTTTTCATATTTGGTATATAGATTTGTCATGTTGAGAGGAAGAATGCTATTGTTTTTGGTAGAGGTCAAAGGTCATCTGAGGTCACCAGGGGTTGAACTACAGAAACCTTGTAAATGGCTTGTAATCACGATATCCCGAGATAGCAATGACAGCCACTTTTCATATTTGGTATATAAATTTGCCATGTTGAGAGGAAAAAACCCTATCAATTTTGGTGGAGGTCAAGGTCATCTGGGGTTACCAGAGGTCAAAAAACAGAATTTCCCAAGAATTCCCAAGTTTGTCATCTGGAGTCACTGGGATCAAAAGCAACATTTCCCAAGAATTCTCAAGATTGTCATCCGGGGTCACTATAGGTTAAAAAGCAAAGTTTCCCAAGAATTCCCAAGATCATCATATGGGGTCATTTAGAGGTCAAAAAGCAAAATATCCCAAGTATTCCCAAGATTGTCCTCTGGTTTCACCAGAGGTCAAAAAGCAAAATTTCCCAAGAATTCCCAAGATCGTAATCTGAGGTCACCAAGGGTCAAAAAGCAAATTTCCCAAGAATTTCCAAGATTGTTATATGGGGTCACCAGAGGTCAAAAAGCAAAATTTCCCAAGAATTCCCAAGATAGTCATCAGGGGTCACCAGAGGACAAAACACAAAATTTCCCAAGAATTTTCAAGATCCAAGATCCATTGGAGTTGAATTCCTTTGAAGACACTTTCGTTTTTCTTTTTTGTTATATTTGGTGGGGTTCAAAGTTCATGTGAGGTCAGCAGAGGTGAAATTGTTAAAATATCGTAAAATGATGTAGTCAAGGTAGATAAATTTGAGGGATAAACCTCAGTACAACAAAGCATCCCCATTCGGCAAGGAATCACTAAGCCCTTAGGCTTTCTGGTTATTAGAGCTGAGGTGAATTCTGACTACTTCAGGACATCAGCAACAGTTCATTGTCCATATTAACTACCCATCCATTCAAAGCATCATCATGGTCACGTTCTGTGTTGTCAACTTTTATGTTGCAAATTTAATTTTGGTGCCATTTTTATATGCACAAATAATATCATTTATGCATACTTTATTCCAGAGTCAAAATGTGCAAACACACCACCGTCAGGGGATTTTATACCTTTTCCCTTCCACCAAAATATTATGATGGTTTTCTTAATTCCATGTTGCTGGTAGAACCACACTGTTCTGTCACATGTGGGATACTGTAAATCACATTTGTATCATTTAAGCAGTATAGTTTATTAGTTTCCTAAGGTATTGTGTTTTCCCCATCCACATCTTTGAGGAGTTTTGAAGATAATTAAAACTGCTAGTGTGTGACATTCCTATATTTACTCAGATATATATAAAACCCTATATATTGATCAGTGTCCTTCCTATAAAACCTCCTATATTTCTTCAATGGACCACTTTGAAGCCTGTCATGGTAGTAAATTAAGATTTTAGGTCTGGATAAAATTTTCTATAAGAAGAAAGTCAATTTCAACCATCAAACAGGTGGCCAGCTACAACCCCACTATTTCCATAGGTTGTAGTAAGGACTGTACAGTATAGTGAGCTGAGGACAAACAGCCGTATTCAGTTTTTTACTGAGGACTAGTGAGATGCATGAGGTACAGCTGTAAATCTTGCATAATTTCTTTTTGGAAAATGTGCCAAATGTGCTGCAATAAACCAAAAACTTGTCGTGTAATATTCTTTTATAAAGCTGGTTGCAAGTCTGCATACAGTACTGTATTTGTGAGTGAATGCTTCAGTTTTTGCCAACATGCTTGTGAAATTGAAATAGTTTTACTGCAGGTCCATAAACATTAGTGGATGACAAACACCCATTCAGTGCAGTTGCAAGCACAGGACACAGAAACAACAAGAACCAGTTGATGTTAATGTCAAAATCTGCTTTTATTCAAAAATTGTACTTTGTCGGAGTGAATATATACACTGAAAAGATGTTGTGACTCTCGACTCTGTCATGTAACGTCTGAGACAAACTTCATGTACGATGTTCTTTTCAGGTATTGTAGTAACTTCAGGTATTAACTCCCAGTATTAAGTTCAAGTATTTGGGTGTTTATTTTAATTAGGGTACCAGACTGTGACATGACATTTATAGCCCTAATTTCATGTATCATAATTTTTGATGTGAAACCATGGGTGGAATTGTTATATTTACTTGTTCATTGTAGGCTTAGGCCTAAATGATGTTGTACAAGTTGTTTTATGAATGTTCAGATGACGTTTGACCTCAAAATAGCCCCATTGCACAGAAATTATAGGTTTCACAGTGTAACATGAACACCAAAAATATGTTTGTCCCACTAAGACTACTTATTGAGTTATTTCATATCATTTATGGGTTTTCTATTATCTGAGCAGTCTGAAGCTAAAACCTCTTGTGATTACTTAGTCAAGGGTTTCATCTCAATTCTGTGGTACAAACAATACGTTCCACGTGTAACCTAGATTGGGAGAACACCAAAGTAATATTGTATGATATTTCAAATCATAAACAAGGTGGCACAGTTTTACTACCTGTAAGTTAAAAGCTATGTTAAATACTATAGTTCAGCTAAAAATGACAGCATATCAAGTTTAGGAAGTAGTAGTATTTTAACTGCAAAGGTTCACTATGTAACATATTTCCGTGACACCAAAGTGGCCTGTCAAAATGCAAAATAGCTATGTTTTTCTTTTCTGTACAATTGCTTTTGTCCAAACCTATATATGCATTAAACAATTGCACAGGCTTCAATCAACCACTAAAACAAGAAAGATTTAGTATTTACTGTAGGTAATTTTTGGAAAATAAGATACTGAAATTTCACACTGTAACGGTAACACCAAATGTTACACGTGGAACCTCTCTTTTGTCGAATCCCAGGAAAGAGAAAAATGTCAGTTTCTCATAAAATATGAGTTTCAAGGGTACAATTGATACCTCATCAACCATTTAAGTTAAAATAACTGAGCAAGATAAGTGTAAAAATAAGGGAAAATCTAATTTCTGCTATGGTAGTTTAAATGTCACACTTTTTGCCCCAAAAATTGCTAATTTTAGCCAATTTTTTCATCAAAATTGGGAGGATTCACTACAATGATACTTATTTTTTGGAAGATATGCACTTACATAAATAGTGAGGACAAAATGAAAGCATAGCAAAGACCATGTGGATTAAAATAGCAAGACAGTTGCCTTTAAAAGCATATTTTACCATTGGTACCCTAATTTAAATAATCACCCATTTACAGTAGGTATAAATTACAGGTTTGAACATCAGGCAAAAACTGACTTCCTTTTGTGTCCCTTCCAAATATTTGAACAAACACACACTGTACAATAATAGTGTCAAAACACCAAATCACTTAAGAGAGACTACTTTCTCTATACTTTGCTTTTCCATTCTTTACTCTAAGTGGTAGCATATCCTCCCCATCTGTATGAGACTTTAGTTTAATACTCGATCCTTAAAGGTCAGTGTACACTATACTCTCATGTCTCTTCCAAAAGAAAGACTTTTCTATACATACTCACCCGCATGCCCATAACCTAACAAAAAAGGGACCCCCCCCCATACAAGGTCCTACGTGTATAACCTCTTGAAGTATGATATCAGAAAGGAATATTATAGTTAAAAACATAACAATATATTTCAGTCTCAGAAGCTTTTTAGAATTTCAATTTAGTTTATTTCTACCATCATCAATCAACATCTCAAGAATGTCAGCAATAAAACTTACAGTATTTCAGAAATGGAGACAAGCAACTGAAAACTTAATGGTAATTAGTGATGGGTAGAGGAGCCAGAATTAAGCAGAACTTTTCAAGTCTGGCCCCTTAAAGAAAGTTAAAACTGTTCCCACTGTGACATAAATATACATATAAGCAGAGTGGAAACTTAAAGCTAAACAAAAAAAGGTCAATTTTTCATGACAAAACCTTGTAAACAGATATCTCAAGAAGGGAAACTTTGATGAATCTCATACTTAACATTTGGATAGCCCCTATTGAGTAAAGATCCCTAACGTTTTTGGTGGAGGTCAAAGATCATTTGGGGTGACCAGAGGGAAGGTTAAAACCTTGTAAACATGATGTCTCAATCAGGGAAACTCTGATGAATTCTCATACTTGACTTCGATGACCCTTATTAATTAAATGATCCCTATTGTTTTTGATGGAGATCAAAGGTCACTTGGAATTTATAGAGGGCAAAAGCTTAAAACCTTGGTAACACAATCTCAAGTTGAGAAACTTTGATGAACCTCGTACTTTGTATGTAAATGGCCGGTATTGAGTAAATGGTCCCTATCATTTTTGGTGGAGATAGAAGGTAATTTGTGGTCATCGAGGTCACAAGGTTATTAATGTGGTGTTAGTGCACCTAGGTCCATGGATCCTAGACATTCTGTGCCAAAGTTGTAAACACAATAATTTATGAAACAGTCAATTTGAAAACACAGTTGTAGACTTTCATTTCAGTGGCAATGAACCACTTAGCCTTTGGCTTTTTGGTGTCTCAGTCTTTACAACTGATATCTTAACATTTTCTTCCCCCTTTAATATTGTCACAGATTGTAGGCTTAATCATGTTTGTGAACTTTTATTAATACATATTCTCATTTTGTCACATGCAGCATAGTGAACAGTAGATGGATGCATTTTCCATGCAGTCATGAGACTGCAAATTTAAGCATGCTGTCATCTTCTTGGTGGCGTCTGTTTTATTGATAGAAGCTGGTTCACCACGTAAAGCAAAAGATAAAAAAGCAAAGTCCTGAAGAAAAAGAAAAGATAAAGTATTGAAATGCAACTAGCATCCCCAATATAGAAATACAAGTGGAGTGGGGATAGTTTTTTGGATAACTGAAGTTAGCTTAAAGTAAATCACGTGCATGAGATTTAATTGTGAGATTTCAGCATATGCTGTGATTGAACAAAACCACCAATCATGCATTACCTGAGTGTGAATACTCACTAAACATACACATAGCCTTCACAGGCATCATGTCAAAACTTTAGGCTGCAGCTGCCTCAGCCAAGCTGCAGCAGCTGCAGCCATGTTTTGTTCCTACACACTTTACAATAGCATGATCAATTTAAAGCTGCTATCGTAATAGGCGTCAAATCATGGCTGCAGCTGCTGCAGACTGATCATAGTGTGCTGATTGACACAAAGGTACAGTATTGCCAGGCCAAACTGAACCTTCAGACGTACAGTACATGAGCTATTCTGATTGGTCAGTGACAAAGTGCAGATCAATAAGATATACTGTAAGACCTTTTAGTGCATGACAGCATTTAACAAAGGCAAAAGGCAGTCAACATTTTCAAGAATAAAACCAGGTTGTAGATTACACTGTACATAGTGGTGGCTCTATCGGAAGGGGCTTGGGTCCTTAACAGGAACTGCCATGTGGGAGGTGCTTTAATAAGACAGTAAATAGTTACAGTTAGAGCACCAAAAACAGAATGCCATTCATGAAGGGAACAAAGGTCTAAGGAATACAGTAAGATCCAGAGAACAATAAATAAATATGTGCATAACATTCAAAGTGATCTTTTCGGACAAATTATGGGAAATTCTCGTTCGTTCTGGAATATTATTAGATCCATACAAGAACCCAACAAAAATGGTAAAAGGTGTATTAACGCGGAGTTTGATGAGGCTTTAACAGATCATTTTGGACGTTTTAATCAATCATACACAATAGACATTCCGTTTAGATTACCTGAACCCCCCTGCGGGTACGGGGATGTAGAATAGGCCCGCTGCTTTCTCAGCATGTCGTAAGAGGCGACTAACAGGGACGACTTGTTTGCCGTGAGTCGCGACCCGTGTCGGTGGAGGAGAGGGTCCTGGTGGTTGAGTGAAGGCTATAACTGCGGTTTGGTCCTAGCAACACACCACTTTGGCCTCAAATTCACCTAGTCGGGAGGTTGAATTGGCCTGGTTCAACCAATCGGCTGGTGGTGTCTTGCCCTGAGATCTCCACTTGACTGCTTTTCAACTTTTGCTTATTAACATAGCACCAACTTGTCATGTACCCGTCACCAAGTGGACCTTGCTTGTGTGTATCAGAAAAGTGGATTTCTCAGAAGGCGGCTGCTTAATCAGGTCAATCGGGGTTATTGATTCATTTAATGGCCTTGAGTATATCACTAGTGTATCCCTGGCATCGGTTCGTGATGTATATTTCCACTTACCTTTGATGTCCCCTTGTTGGGCTCCATGGTGGGTGGGGAGCACCGGTGATGAAATTTATTTTTTTCACTATGAATACCTCAAATTCAACTAAACTAGCAACCAAACGTTTCAGGAGCGACTCTGGGTCTAGCTCTGACCCAGAGGCAGCTCCTATGTGGCCTAGGTTTCTTGTCGTCACCAGTAATGGTGATGACAAAACCCTCTCAAGTCTGTCCCCTTTTGCAGTCCAGAAAGGCATCGAGGGTGTTGTGGGCACCCCAAAATCCATTAAGAGGCTTCGGTCTGGAGACCTCCTTGTAGAGGCCAACCGCAGCACTCATGCAGACAATCTATTAAAACTGAAATCATTTGTCAGTGTTCCAGTTCGGGTGACCCCTCACAGGTCACTTAATTCATCAAAAGGTGTAATCAGATGCCAGGACATCAAGAACTGTTCTGATGAGGAGATTCTTGATGGCCTGGCATCTCAACAGGTAAGCCACCTCCATCGCATTTCAGTGGTAAGGGAGGGTGTAAGGAAGCCTACAGGCACCTTCATCCTTACCTTTAACACTCCAAACCCCCCCAAAACACTGAAGATTGGCTATATGCAGGTCAGGGTTGAGATTTACATCCCCAACCCTGTCCGCTGCTTTAACTGCCAACGCTATGGCCACTTCAAGTCCAGTTGCAGTAAACCAGCAACTTGCGAGAAGTGTGGTCAGGAGGGACATGCCAGTGAAACCTGTGAGGAGTCACCACGATGTTGTAATTGTCAAGGCTCCCATCCTGCATATAGCAAGACCTGCCCAAAATGGATTGAGGAAAAACAGATACAGAAAATAAAAGCCTCAAACAACATCACCTACAAAGAGGCTAGGGACACCTTCAAATCCCAGGACTCACAGCTGAAGAGCTATGCTGGAGCGGTGAGGACTGCGAAAGTGTCTGCTGCGACCCAAACTGATATGACCTGGCCCATGGACAGCAGCTTTCCAAAGCCCATAACACTAACCTTTCCAAAACCATCACAGCAGTCTACAACATCGAACACAACACAGACGATGAAAACACTGACAAATGTTACACAACCAAAACCCCAACAACAGAAACCTAAACCACCACCGAAACCAACGAAAAACCTACAGAAACCAAAGACAGAACCAGCAAAACCAAGAAACACACCTAAAATTAAAATACAAACAAAACCAAGCAAAGGGTCGGATGACCCTATCCAACTGCACAATAGATTTGGTTCGTTAGAGGGGAGAGAGGGAGAAGGAGGAGAAGAGCTTATGGAGCTCAGTGGCCAGAACGTTCAGTCTGGCAAGGGGGGTTCCACCGGCTCTTCTAAGAAGCCGCAGATTTCCAAAGGATGACACTCGGGAAACCTGCGGCTATAATACAATGGAATTGCAGAGGACTTAGACCGAATTACGAGGAGATCAAATGCTTTGTAGCAGACTGGTCTCCTTTAATAATCTGCCTACAGGAAACCTTCCTTCGGGACACAGACCACACCACATATAAAGGGTACGACATGTACAACAAAACAGATGTATCCCCCATTGACAATAGAGCTATTGGGGGATCATCCATATTGGTTAAAAATACAGTTCCACACTCCACTATCCATCTGGACACTAATTTACAAGCTGTCGCTATTCGAGCTACACTTCACCGCACTGTCACTGTGTGTTCGGTGTACATTCCACCTAGGTATAACCTGAAACGAGATGACCTAGAAATGCTAATTAACCAGCTGCCCACCCCGTTTCTACTTCTGGGGGATTTTAATGCACACAGTGACATGTGGGGTTGTACTAATACAAACCAGTTGGGTGGATTGATTGAATCCGTGATGGCTGCCTCGGATCTATGCCTTTTGAATGATGGGTCTTGTACCTACATTCATCCAGCCTCTGGATCTCGTTCAGCACTTGATCTCTCAATCTGCTCTCCGGCAATTCTGATGGACCTCCAGTGGAGAGTACACGACGACCAATGTGGCAGTGACCACTACCCCATTTTAATAGATGTTGTCTACCCTATGCCCGAAGAGAGAGTCCCCAGGTGGCAACTCCAAAAAGCCGACTGGTCAGAATTTAGCCATCTCTGCCAAAACGAGATCGTCAGAGATGCTTTTGATGGCATTGAAGACCAGATCTCCCATTTTACACAACTTTTGGTGAATATTGCCACCAAAACTATCCCTAAGTCCTCTGCAAATCCACGTAGTAAACACAAGCCGTGGTTTAACACGGATTGTGAACAAGCGATCAAAGATCGCAAAAAAGCCCTTAATATTTTTAAGAAGTTTCCAAACAATGTCAATCTTAGTAATTACCTAAATGCCCGTGCAAAAGCACGGCGCATCATTAAAGCCAGCAAGCGGGAGTCATGGAAACAATATATTTCTAAACTTAGTTCCTCCACACCTGTCAAAAAAGCATGGGACATGGTTAGAAAAATCTGTGGGAAGCAGCTTAACTCTAGGGTTCTACACCTAGCCAAACCAGACGGTCATAAATGCACAGAAAGGGCAGATATAGCCAATTTGCTCGCTGACGAGTTTGAATGTAACTCTTCAAGCAACCACTATTCCCAAACTTTTCAGGTGTTCAAAAGTACCGCTGAAAAACAAAAAGTGAACTTCACCTCGGACAACTCTGAGGACTACAACAACCTCTTTACCATCAAGGAACTGCGCATTGCTCTCAAGAGAAGCAATGACACTGCCACTGGCCCAGATGAAGTTCACTATCAGTTCCTGAAACACCTTCCAGATAACTCCTTACTGGTGTTATTAGATATTTTCAACGGTATATGGGAAAATGGCAACTTTCCAGCTGCTTGGCGGGAAGCCACCATCATTCCCATCGCTAAGCCAGGTAAGGATCCAACAAAGGCTACAAACTACCGCCCTATTTCCCTTACTAGCTGTTTGTGCAAGACATTTGAACGAATGATAAATACCCGTCTGGTTTGGTTTCTTGAAACCAACAATCTCATAACCAGTTTTCAGAGTGGTTTTCGGCGTGGCCGCAGTACAACTGACCAACTTGTGCGCCTAGAATCTACAGTTCGTGACGGTTTTGTTCGCGGACACCATGTTGTTTCGGTATTTTTTGACTTGGAGAAGGCATATGATACCACTTGGAAATACGGCATTCTGAAAGACTTGCACAGTGCGGGTCTGAGGGGCCGAATGCCGCTTTTCATTCAAGACTTCCTGAAAGATCGTGTGTTTCGTGTACGTGTGGGGAGCTTGTTATCAGAGGTACATAATCAGGAAATGGGTGTTCCCCAAGGAAGCATCTTGTCAGTTGCTCTTTTCATCATGAAAATAAATAGCATCGCCGATGTGGTGAACCCTGGGATTGAAAAGTCTTTATTTGTGGATGACTTCTCTATTACCTGTTCCTCACGGAACATGAGATCTATAGAGAGACTGATGCAAAATTGCCTGAATAACATCCAGCGTTGGGCTGACAAAAACGGATTCCGTTTTTCTCGGACCAAAACTGTTTGCATGCACTTTTGCAACCGGAGAGGTGCCCATTGCGACCCAGACTTGAGTTTGAACGGTGTCCACATCCCAGTTGTTCCTCAGACTAAGTTCCTTGGCCTAATACTCGACAATAAGCTCAACTTCAAAGCCCACATCGACCATCTCAGGCGGAAGTGTCAGGGAGCACTAAACCTGTTGAAGGTCGTCTCAAAGATGGACTGGGGCGCTGATCGCCCCGTTTTGCTTCGACTATACAGATCCCTAGTGAGGTCCAAACTTGATTATGGTTGTGTTGTTTACAGCTCTGCACGTGAGTCATACCTCAGGAAACTCCTGACCATACAAAACCAAGGCCTTAAGATCTGCCTGGGAGCTTCCCGTACCTCCCCAATGCAGAGTCTTTACATCGAAGCGAACGAGCCACCCCTCCATATAAGATGGAAAAAGTTGTCACTCCAGTTTGCCCTCAAACTGAGGAGTCATAGACAAAACCCGACCTTTGAGACGGCCTTCAACCATAAATTTAGTGACATATATGTGAGGAAACCATCAGCTATCCCTCCATTTGCTATTCGCGTTGGTGGAGCTTTACCACAGGTGTGTACAAACCCCGACTCCGTAGCACAGTTCACCTTTGGCATCACTCCTCCCTGGACATTAGTTCAGCCAGTTATTGACCTTAGTTTGAGGAAGTATCCAAAGAACTCAACAAATGAACTGGTGCATCGTGCCAGCTTTAATGAACTGAGACAAAAGTACCATCGTTATCATGCCATCTATACCGATGGTTCCAAAGGTACGAACAGGGTCGCAGCTGCAGCGACAAGCCAAGATACTTTTTTGCAAGTCAGACTACCGGATGATGCATCAATATTTACTGCCGAACTCCAGGCACTTAAGATGGCATTCGAGCTGATCGAAACCTCACGCGACCGCCAGTTCATTGTGTTCACAGACTCGCTATCCAGCCTTTTAGCTCTTCACGGCCATGAGCAAAAACACCCTAGTGTAATAGCTCTCCGGGAAGCTTACTCCAATTTGGTGAGACTGCAGAAGTCGGTTGTGCTCGCGTGGGTTCCGAGTCACGTGGGCATACACGGAAATGAAAAGGTAGACACGCTAGCTAAGGAAGCCCTACAGATGGACATTACCAACCTCCACGTACCCCACACTGATTACCGTCCTAACATCAACGGCTATATAAAATCAAAATGGCAGGAACTGTGGGATTCTTTCCCAGAGAACAAATTATACCAGGTCAAACCAACGGTCGGGTCTGTGGGTAATGGAACCCCTAGAAAACGGAGAGATGATTTCGTACTGACTAGGGCACGAATCGGTCACACTTACCTAACACATGTTTATTTGCTCCACGGGGAAGAGAGACCATATTGTATCCCCTGTGATTGCGATGTCACCGTCAGTCACATTCTCGTCGACTGCTATGAATACTCCCATATTCGTCAGAAATATTACAGCGTACCAGACCTGAAGACATTGTTTGAACACACGGACCCCACTCTCATCTTGGATTTTCTCAAAGAAAGTGGCCTTTACAGGAAATTTTGACATGACAGCCCATTTGCTTTTGTCAAGACTTTAGAATTTTGCCAAATGTTTTAATTCCTTTTTAGTTTTACCCTACCTTTACCCTGTTCTATCTAGCTGACACTACATAACACATTCGTGTTGATGTGTCGTTAAATCCAATCTAACTAACTAACTAACTAGATTACCTGAATTTAAAGATTATTATTTTAAATTTGATGTTCAAACCGTAAATAAACAATTAAGTAGAGTAAAGAGAGGTGTAGCTTGGGGTTAGATAACATTCCTTGGTGGGTTTTTAAATACTTTTCAAATGAATTGGCACCAGTGTATACATCTATTTTTCAAGACAACATTCGAAATAGTCAAGTACCTGTTGTTTGGAAAACTGCCTTAACAACACCTGTCCCGAAAATAAAGAATCCTAAAACTGTGAATGACTTTCGACCAATTGATCTGGCAAGTATTGCTTTTAATAGTATGCAAAAGCTCATTCTCACTCACTTAATGCAATATGTAGAGCAATTTGGAGATAAGTGTCAGTTTGCCTATAAGAAAGGTGTGTCGTGTATTGATGCTGTACTTCTATTAATTCATGATATTGTCACACATTTAGATTGTAAGGAAACAACTATAACGAAGGTTTTTTTTCTCGATTTTTCAAGTGCATTTAATACAGTCTTGCCCAATCAGTTACTGAATGATCTTTCACTTTTTATCAAAGAACCTGGCTAATTCACTGGTTAGCACAGTTTCTTAAAGGATGGTCTAGAAAAATCAAATTAGATAAAGGATTATCGGAAGTATCAGAAATGAAGGTTGGTGTGCCTCAGGGGGGCCCGTTATCTGCTATTTTATTTACTATATATACTGATGAAATTAAGTCAAACTGTCATATTTCTGTTACAAAATATGCCGATGATACTGCTGTGTCATGCAAGCAAAGAGTACTGTTGAAGCTGACCAACTAAGTTACCAGCGCTCCGTAAATGACATGTTTCTACATGTGATCGTAAGAATTTACTGCTTAATCCAAAAAAGTCAAAGGAAATGTGTTTTGCAAACAAAAATATAAAACATGATGGGCTCATTTTATCGAAATCACAACCTGTTGTTATTGATGGTTCTGAGGTGGCTAGATCTCCCAAAACTGAATATTTGGGAGTGTACATTGATGATGGTTTAACATTTTCTTGCCATGTCTCCAAGGTATTAAGCAAAGTACATATTACATAGTATCGAGTTTGGCTTACTGTATGTTGTGTCTTTATTCTCAATCAGAACGCTAGGGAAAAATTTTTCAACAGTATGATTTTACCCCATGTGATTTATGCAGTACCGCTTGGTATCATTTTATGTTACAAAAAGACAAAGAAAGGCTAATAAAATTTCTTAAATATACATCAGCTATTTTTAATTTAAATTACACTATGATCTCACAAAAGGTGAATGATGCTGCAAGAAATGAGTTTAAAAGAATGGTTTACAAGATTCATAATGCTCAAAATCATCCATTGCATACTGCACTTACAGTATGAGTCTCCTGCAAAAATCGACCAATCACAAATTTTGAGGATGTTTTCTGTAATAAGCAAGTTGGGAAACTTCAATACACAATGCATTCTGGGAAGGAAAGTGTACCATAACAGAGACTGCATGTGCAATACAGATATTTTGTGTAATCACGCACAATTTTCAAGTTTAAAATTATGGTTCTCCAGACATCAGTGGCGAGTCAGAGAGAAATTTCTTTTGGAGGAAGTAGTTCTTTTTGAAGTTATTCACCTTAACTTGGATCAGAAAGGTTGGGCAGGATGACAGTAGATTGTGGAAGACAAAAAAAAAAGAGTCGCTCGAAAACCTGGTATCTGAACAGCAATATCCAATGGACTTGATCTGTGGTACTCCTGCATGGTACAGCTAAATCCAATTTCCATACTCGTCTGTTATGGTTCACAGTGATACTGCCTTTTAAATTTATTTGAAAGATTCATTCTGCTGTTGGTACCTGATGTACAGTAATGTATGCTTGGTATGAGCATTTCTATCACACCTTTTTCTGTTGATTGAAATTAAAGGAGGTGACGCTGTCAACAAAAACTGTTGTAGAACATGGTTTTGGGGGTGAAACTCAAAAGACTAAAGAAGTGACAGGAGAACATGCTAACAACTGCACTTTCAACTTAAATAGAAAAGAAACAGTTTCAAGGAAATGTATTGGGATATGTCACTCCTGTAAGTTTTGAATCAAGTTGCAATGAAATATTCATAATGCTTTCAATGAGAACAGTATTGTGATGTTTGTTCAAGATGTAAATGAATAGTTGATTTAAATATGTTTCTCCATCAATAATCACAATTTCATGAAATGCTGTCTGGTCACCGTGTACCTACAGGACATCTATATCAGAGTTCTAGAAAGTTTGAGTTACAATTATCCTGTCATCGAGTGACTTATTCTCAAGTTTAAATTTGGGGGTTTTTGTCTTTTTTGCCTTTATCTAATTTTAATGGTGAAAAATCTGCCATTCATGTACCATTTTACAAAATGACGAACCGGAATCAGGGCTTGAAATAAGCTTAAAAAGGGCACAGCCAAAATGAGCAAATTGGCCATAGGTCTATGTTATTTCAAAGAACATTTCTGAGGGGCACCCTAACCATCTGCAAGGGCCCAATAGCCATGGCTATTTGTGCTGCCACTTATTTTGAGCCCTGCAATATTCAGTACCATATATAGATTACCAGTTTTGACCCTTTAAAGTAATTGGATGTTATCCAAGCAATAAATGTTAAATAGCCAGATATTTTCCAATTTCACTTGAATTTAGCAGAAATGACATGAAGTGAAAGAGAACAAGCAAGGTGCCCTACAGCGGCATGTTCCATGACACTGAGAGTGGAATTTTCCAAGTTTCCTTTCTTTGAAGTGCAAATTTCTACAACATGAGATCTTAAATGAAAGAATGGCTAGTTGGGTGTAAATAACAAGGTTTGGGGAGTGCCATTTCCAGCAATCTGGGAGGCATTTTGACAAAACATTTCTTGGTACACAGTGCACCAACTGATGCTGGCACTCCTCTAAGAGTCTTATAGTAGAGCCTGTTACACGTTATTACCAGGTCTTTGCAATTGTTGCAAACCAAAGCATGGGTTGAAAATGAAAATGGTTGGGAAGCAATGCCTTGAAGTACAGTAACTTAAGAATGCCTCCAGTCATTATATCCTAGCTTTTAAGCAAGTGGAAGTTTCCTTAACTGTGTTCTCATTTTCTTTCAGTGGAATGGCCATGGCTGTGATGTTGCAAAAATATTTGATGCAAAATTTAGTACAGTGTCTCCAGTTAAACTGCAGATTGTAAGAAAATTTGCTGGTGAATTTGCTATCAATGGAGGACATGATATTGATAAAGGTACTTTGTTGAAGTAACAGTTGAAAAGTTTTTTTTTTTTTTTTTTGATTGTTGGTCATGATGCTTCAAGGGGAATCATAAACTTGGCATTTAAAAAGATGTGTGATGTGTTTTTACAGTTGTATGTAATGGCATAAAGTTTGATTAGAAATACTGATAAAGTACAGGGTTAGGTGGCAACCTAATGCTAGTTTTACCAGTTAGGCTTGGGCAACTCCAAAATTTTTGGAGTTGGGTATCTGCCTTCCTATTAGTGGTGACTCTGAAGGAAGTCACTACTCCTACAATTGATGTGACAACTGAAGCAGGGACCCATACCTCGATTAGCATGTATAAACTGTCCACAACTAGTCTTCCAATGAGTATTAATACACCAGTAGGCCTACACTACAGGTCTCTCAAAAGGCTGAGGTGCCAAACTGACAATATGGGAGAATCATAGTGGCCAACTAAAAAGAAAACTTGGTACTGTGTAAAGAAAAAGCCTAAAAGAGCCAGTTTTGTGATAATACTCCATTAAAAACTGTGAAATAAGGCATATGTTAATTACAGAATGTGATTTTTAGTCCATATTTTTGATAGTATTGAGAATTCCTTAGAAGTGGAAGAAGGAAAGTGGAGTTGCTGCTTGACTCTCAGTCAGGAGTTGCAACTCTGAGTCAGGTAACCTGAACAAGCCTGGTACCTGTATCATGCATATTAATTATTGGTATGAGGTTTAGACAGAAAAATGGAATAATATTAATATCTTTTCCTACAAAATAGGGAGTGTAACATTTGAGTGAAAGAAGTAATATGTGCTTGTTGTAAATTTGTCTCTGATTTCATACAAAGGCTTCATTTGGTTTTTACTTCATTAATCCTTTCATTGAAAGATCAATTTCTAAATGCCTTGGGTAGGTATAAAAGTTTGAATTGGAAATGCATTGCATGGTCACAAAAGGACTAGCGGGTATGCTTGACAAAGAATTGTTTTACTTTAGTTAAAAAACTGCAAAACTTGGTTCTAACAAAATTTAGAAGAAAAGAACAAGAAAAAACCAGAGAATAGATATTCAAGAGTGTGAATTTTGCTTTCCCAAAAAGAGACTTTAGTAGATTGGTGTGGCTGCATAAAATTTAAGTCTTTTTGTTTTTGTATTTTTCATTTAATTCAGGCTGGGTCAAAGATATTAAAAAGAATGGAATAAGAAAAGTGGAGGTTGGTATTAGTAACATTGTGACAATTGTTTCCTCTCCTACTACTAAAGTGTTTTTTTTTTAATATTTTGTTACAGAAATTACATATACTTCCAAATTTGGTGGAATGAAGTGTTTGTTGCAGTTTAAGTATTTAGATTGGTGATACAGTACCATGAGTTGATCGAGTAACATTTAGTCATTTGTACTGATAGCACTGTGATTCAATCCCTTGATGAACATTTTGATGGTAAAAAATACAGAAAACATGCAGAAAAATCAATGAAACTTTTTTGAAATACTCACCGACGGGTCTTTTTACTGCTGTACTGTGGTTCTTTTGGGAAAGAACAGTCCCTAGCAACTGTGTTTTGAATGGAACATTGTACTGTAGTACACAACACAGTGGAGTAAAGAGCAGTTAAGAGATTGCTATTCTCCAAAGTCAAGATTTATTACATAAGTAACATTGCCCTTTCTGACAACATTTTGATTGAGAGTATTGCCCAAGTCATTCTCTCCTTCCATTTTGTAGAAAAAAAATGATGGAGGACCCTGTAGCATGTTGAAACTGCAGTGCAGTTGATGCTTACATTCTAATCCCAGATTGTTGACATGCTAAAGTATCATTAAATTTATCCACTCAAAGTACCCCTTCTATACAGTACTTCTGTTTATGTTATACATCAGATATGAACAGTTTATCAAAACTTTTTAAGGTGTTTTTATTTTGAAAGGAATGGGGACAAAAATACTGCAATGCTTTTAAGAAATTCTGATATTCTAGTGAACTGTCTTTTTATGTTAGCAAATAAGTGACAGGAACATCTTGTCTAGATTGGAAGCATACTGTTTGTGTGACTCTAGCAGTAATTAATTCATAAAACTCAGAAATGCCAGATTGAAGGTTTTAATTTCTTCTTGCTTGTTTAACTTCAAGATTAATTACTCTTTGATGGTTGGACAGGGCCTGACTATCTTGAGGTGTTTGAGTCAGAATCTGAAATTAATGCTTTGTCCGCTACAGCTGTTGATTTTTTAAGGTAAATTCTTTAGAATTTTCTTGAATTTGTTCTAAAAAATTAATTATTGAATATATTTACCAATAGGGTATGGAGATGTTGGGTTTTGTTCTAGCTGTTAACGTGTTTCATGGAACAAATGGTGTTAGGCATCAAGGTCTTAATACCAAATGTCTACTTGAGAGCAATGTTGCAAAGTTCTTACTCTTTACCCTTTTAAATGTCCTCTGTAAATAAAATTTTTAGAGATCCCATTCCATAGTGCCAGTATATAGGTTCAATTTGGTTATCAGTTGTCAAAAGATGTGACATAAACATTTTTCACTTATTTGCATTTTCCCTGAAAGTCTAATAAATCATAGTGGGCATACTGCAAGTTTGAGGAAGGGTGGGGCAGTAGAGCCACTGCTGTACTTGTGTCTATAAGTCATTTTGTTGTTTTTAGTGTCAGATATCTTTGTTCTCTCTTTGGTACACCATACAATAGGTTATCAGTCATTGTAGCTTTCAAATACAATTGATGGTAATGTAAAACCCTTTCAGTTATCTCTTAAAAATATCTCTGTTGAGAGTGAATAACAAGATCACCAATTGGTACTTTATATTAAGCCTTAAGAGGAGGACTGGTCCTAATACTGCTATTTCTGTAATATACATGGTATATACACATTGGGGTTTACCTATGAATGCAACTAAATAAGTTTTCAAAGTAACAGTTTATTGCAATTGCATAGGGTTGAAATTACATACTAATTATTCAAACAGATATGTGCTTTGAACATACGCAATATATGGTAGGGCTAGTACCTTCACTGCTGTGTGTTTCTGAATAATTAGTATTGACCAGCTATTGCATGAGACAACTGTATACTTACTTTGGTAGAAGCTTCAATAAGACATTGTTGCTTTCAAATGCAATAAATAGTAATGTGAAACCCTTTCAATTAATTATCCCATAAAATTTATCTGTTGATGATAGAAAACAATATCGCCTAGTTTGTACCGGTCCTAATACTTCTATGTGTTGCTGTAATGTGCAACATGGGGTTTATACTGTACACACTAAGGTTCACAAAGGAATCCAACTAAAATAAATCAAAAACCTAAAATTTTGCAATGAAGTTGGGTTGAAATTACATCAAAATGCAGCAGATGTGTTCATGTGAATTGTTCAGTCTTTTTTCAAGATACTAAGAATAATCTGTAAAACACCTGAGCACTGGCATGGTAAGCACACAGTAAAAGGTTGGACATGGTACCTTCACTGCTGTGTGTTTCTGTACAGCTCTAACAGTGCTGACCATGCAGTTATTTGGGTGTTAGATATAAGTTTAGTCTTACTCTAGTATACCCTTCAATAGTTGGTTTTAAATTGGAGCTCTAGTACAATAGTGTGAAACCCTCTCAATTATCTCATAAATCTATCTCTGTTGACAGTGAATAAGAATATCAACTATTTGGTACATACACCTTAATAATGGGACCAGTCCTAATACTAGTGCATGTTACTGTAAGGAGCATGGTGTTCAGTATATATACACATTGGAGATTGCATACAAATAAACCTTAATAGAGTACATATATACAAAAAAGAACTAATTGTAATTGACTTGGTTTAATCACTGATAAATCAAACATATGTGTGCATGTTGATGTTAATTGTTCAGTGCTTTGCAAGATATACCAAGAATGAAGTACTTTATCACAGGCATCGTACACATACATTAAAAGGTGGGGCCGGTACCTTCACTGCTGTGTGTTTCCGAATAAATCAAAGTGTTTGGCCAGCTATTGTGTCAAACAACTTTGTTCTTTCTTTGGTACACCTTCAGTTTACAGCAACATTGTTACCATCCCCATTAAGGGTGATAGTCAATAACATAGTGAGGCACAAAACCCAGGTTAAGTGTTATTTACAATATTGATGTTTTTTCTTTGCGTTTTTCTCTAACACCATCTCTGTTTCCATCTTTGTATACTATGTTTTTTAATCCATCTATTTTGAGTACATCATTTCCTTATTTAATACTCAAAGTAAACTGCGACAACCTCAGAGTACCCTCTCTAATCGTACCGTTCAAATTTGAACTGAACCCGCTCAAATGGGCACTGAGCGGAAATTTGGTCAAATATTCCACTAGATTTGGTTCCTTTTGAACCAAAAGTGGTAAGCTTTGAATCAAAACTAGTCAAATATTTCACCCAATTTCGGTTTAGTGACCATTTGACCCCTTTTCGGTTTATGAACTGGACATTTTGAGAGTGTACCTTATTACATATCCATCCAATTTTACTGACTTGTTATTTTGATATTTTTCAGTGAGTGAACAGCTACCACTATGGGATGCAAGCGAAGAACGTAAAAAGGAATCACAAGTATCTCATAACAGTTACAGGTTTATACAATAAGAGGTTACCCAATTTATAAACTCATTGAAATTGAAGAACACGGTTAAAAGCGTAATAATACAAAATGCTACAAACACAAATGAACCCTATAACTTTGCCTTACAAACTTTCACGAGTTTAATAAATGTTGGATCGCTCACTGTATGTCATAGTATTAACTTTACTTAAGTATTTAGGAAAACTGAAGTGAAGTAAGTTTAATAACGATAAAATATTCTACCCACATTGATACCTCGATCCTTGCCTCTATTGATTGTTTTGTACACAGGGGCAGAAATTATCAACGTCTGGGTACAAATATTCCATGTGCAGTTCCATATGCAGTTAAGAATGATGAAGGTAAAGGTTTACGCTTTTGGGAGGTGGCGTTGTGCACTTAAGATGTGCAAACAATTATTTTTACATGAAATAAGGCAAACGTACCTAGCGTGACACGGTTATGTTACTTTATGCTGTCATATTACTTGTCTTTTCCTTGGAATGAGTATGCACCCTTTGTAATGAAAGTGTTTCATATTCTTCTTTCGCTGGTTTTCTTTAATCTTCTCTTTGTAAGTTAATATGTGAAAGTAACTCAAACAGAATGAAAAGAGCTTATAGGAGTTTAAATTCTCTTCCACGTGCCTTAAATTTGTCTTCCCCTTAAAAGGCAACAAATCTCACCTCACACAGTAAAGACTCTCCTATTCAGTTTACTTCTACCCCTCCTTCAATTCAAACCAGTGGCGTGTGCAGGATTTCGAAGGTTGGGGCACAACCTGTGATTCCCCCGACTGACTTGGAGGGGTGTGACAAGTGCACCGAAGGTGTACCACGAGCGCGAAGCGCGAGTTTGCACGCGTGGGGTCCAGGGGCCCGCGCCAGGGACCCTGTCGGGGTCCAGGGGCAGAGCCCCGGTGGGGGTCCAGGAGGCGAAGCCCCCGGAAGCTCCTGCAACATGAGGTAATAAGACCGCCCTAAATTGGTTCTAGAGGCCTTATTGATCAGGTTTCGTTTGTTTCAGATTTTGTAAAATTCGATGTCAGTGACGGAGAGTTCAGGTTATCCTCTATGCGTTGAAAGCTGCAGTGTGCTACAGTATGTGTCACATACATTGACAGGACTACGTTAAAAATCACGAGGCCAGTCAAGAAGGCTGCTTGAGATGATTGCAAAAGTTAACAGCACTGTTTCATCCTTAAACCTATATAGTTTACCATTACAGATGGTTAAAGTGACTAGCGCGAAGGGCGAAGGGTGAAGGGAACTTAATTATAGTAGGCCTACCTGCACCATATGAGACAGATATTGATATTGATAGCATCCTGTCTGATTATTCACTGAGGACAATTGGAAGAGCTCTATCCTTTGGTAAACGACCAAAAAATGAAAATAAATCTCTTCTAATGTCATTCTGTAGGCTACTTCTAAGTTTTGAGTGCCAGGGATGGCGCCAGGATTTGCCCAACAGGTGGCCAGACGGGCGGAGGCAGCGACCTGAAGCCCCGGCAGCCCCGATGCCGTCAAGGGGATGGTGAGGAGGGATCTGAAGAAAATCTGTGTGTTAAACCATGCCATTGCGGGACATATATTTTACAAAATGGGTGTATATACTAGAGGAACGTAGTTTCGGGGCTGATTTAATGTTTTCCCCAGAATCTAAAGTGTGAAATTGCAAAGCAAGCGAAAATTTTTTGGGTTATCCTTCACTAAAAAGAATCGGTATAATTATTAAAAGCTAATAAAGGTCAATTGTCCGGGCAGTTGGTCCCTAACGGGCATAACTTACATTGTACTTCTCTCCTCTTGTCACTATAACCGTACCGCACAACAGACCCAAGAGAACACTGACTGAATAACGTGAAATGAGGTGAAATTCCCAACCTTTACATAAATTCATGATTCTACTTCTTCAGTTACTTGAAAAGGTGGAAATAGTTTGTATTATATTTAGCTATAAGTAACAGAACTGTGGAAGAGTGGGCAAAGCGTACCGGAAATCTTGGGTTTCATTGTAGAAATGACCCTTTGAAAGCCAAAATAAGTAAACAGATCATGGGTGGCGACAGAATTTTCAGAGGGATGGGCCATGCCAGCCACCCCAAGCTTCGACAGCCCCTCTGTCGAAGAGGTGGTGACAAGGGGATATGACTTATTATCCAATGCAATTTCAGGGCATATTTTTCATGATATCACTCAATACTTCATGAGCCAGCTGCGCACTTTATATAGTGTTCTTTCGAATCTGAAACTTGAATTTGCAAAGCGCGCGAAAATTTTTGGTAGGCTTACACAAAAAAGATATGTGATCAAGAACATAAAGAAAACAAAAAGAAAAACTGTAGGGGTTCTAGACCATATCGGGGATAACATACATATTATCTAAACACTTGGACTACCCTATAAAACAGCCAAACTTTGGTTCGTGAGTCGCTCACAAACTGACCGTACCGCATGACACACATTGAAGAACAGTAACTAGGCTTAGCGACATGCGATGGAATTTTCGACCTCCACATGAACAGTGTTCTCTGCCTACATGTTTCGTGGTAAGGTTGGCAGGACATGTGCTTTCTAGCAATGTGGAATGGAACTGCTGAAGATCCTGGAGTAACTATACAGCGCGCGTAGTGCGCCGAAAATTTGGGTTCTTATTAGAGAAATTGTCCTCTCTCAGGCGCCGTCGGGGACTGCCTGCATACTCTATCGTATCGATTAAGACTCCCCGATGGGGCTCCCCCCCCCCCCACCTGGCGCCATCCCTGTTGAGTGCTCAGTGTCTCTTCAATCTTTTTCTCTTCCCCTAACCCTTAAATCCCCCGACTAAGAGATTTTCCCCCGACTGGCTTCAGAGGTGGGAGGGGCCAGTGCCCCCGCCCCCCTCCCTTTGAACACGCTACTGATTCAAACAAAAAGCTGCTGTCTGTACTTCCCTGTCAAAGCTAGAGTAGCCTGCACTGCGTTCAAACTGTTCCAAGCCAAATGAATGCAATACTGCGTGTGGGAATACAACTGACTGCACAAGTCGTCACTGACCAACCAGACTGGAGCGACTGTTTCAATTAACGTCAGTCAAAGTGCATTCACCAACTGTATATAGATATATCATCAAATTCCTAAATATATTTGGGGTGATACAATAGCCTTTTAAAGAAAAGATCCAAAAGTCTCTACCCTTCGATGGTGCTGATATCGTCGAGAACAAACCTGCACCAGACGGGATTAAAAGTAAAAGTAAAATTTTCAAACTGTGTAATACAGGGAATTTATTTCAAACTGATTACACTCTTAGAAGGAGGGAAATTAGCTTCCTAAAGGAGTGAGTAAAGTGTGAATAATATTATAGTATAAATTGTTGTCAATTAATTTAGACCATAGACACGGTTCCCTGTGTATTTTGTCATTCATTTATGAAAGGTATTAGATTTCTGGATCTCTGAAAGAATCGAGGTAGAGTTATTTAATACGGAAAGTAAAATTTGTGGTTACAATACAATTGTGTGACGTCACTGCCTGGAACTATTGTAATACACTGCCTCAAAGAGTCAACCTTTACCCCAAATAACCTGAATATGCGAATTTTGTTAAAATATCAACTTACGCAAAGTGATATTTAAACCAATCAACTGCTTCTGCTGTCATTGCAAGGACTACATGAGCGGAAGCTTTCCCAGCCCAAGCAGCTACAAAATAAATACTGTAACTTCCATTATTATGATCGACAATTTTTCCTGCAGTAGACGCAGGGACACCGTCGTTTGTCTCTCCCCTTAGAACGGCCAGCCAAAAGTCGCCTCCTGTGGGACGAAGTTGTCTTCTGTCGTCCCTTGCTTCAACAACAAAATGAAGAACATCTCCGAGTTTTATGTGATCTCTTCTTGGTGATATAAGCCTTACTGTTGTTGTTGTAACAGATGTTAAACCTATACTTATAGGCTTAGATGACACATTTGAAAATAAGAAACGCGGATTATTGACATTTGGCACATCTTTGGGGTCTAGGTAAATGTAGGTTTGGTCCAAATATAAAGATAGTTCATTAGTTCTCAGATCCAAAGGCACATCATGTTTTAATGGTACTGATTCGAAAAATCTTGCCCGGGGTGATGTCAACGTCTTGAATGCTGTCTCCTGGAGTGAATGAGAATTTCATTTGGGACATTACTATATTAAGTCTGGTAACTCTCTTTAAGTACGAAAATATCGATCTTTTCAAAAACACATACAAAGTTAAATATGCCCATTTTTTTTTCTTTGTATCTACACATATTTTTCAGAAATGCGTTTGGATTTTTTAGACATTTCTATTATATTACCAATTATGTAAATGATTAAAATGTTGCATTATATGTAGATTCAATCGAAATCATAGCATCTGAAAGATCTTCAAACATAAACATCTTTGCTGGGTTCTTTTACTTTGGATGGATTTAAGAAAACGTAGTACCTCTTTTACTACGCAATTAAAACCAATAGCCCAGAGTTGAACCAAAATTTGTCCCACAGGAGGGCCAAGAACTCGCAATTTCTGGGGGCATGAAGGGTGCTGAAATTTTGGGTTTTAAGTTAAAGAAAATTTGAAAAATGTGGATATTTATTACTTAAAATGTGAAAATTTGAGCTCTTTTATTAAGGGATCTGCCTTCTCTGAGAGCAAATCATGTAAGCCGTTAAGGTGCCGACGTTCGCCGTCGGTTATTACATTTTTTATTATAGTCCTCAAGGCTCCCCGGCAAATTTGGAAAATTTTCTGACGTGGAAGGGAGTGGACACATGCCCCCTGCCCCCACCTAGCGCCACCACTGACAAGAGCGCAAATCAAGGGCGGTGGCAATAATCGCCGAGATTTGCATCTATATCCCATACACAATTAGATCTTGCTAAATTTGACATTTTTATGTGAGCATTAAAGACCAATTTGGATTAAAAGACAAAAATTGAAAACATGTAAACCTCACCTTTCCTGTCATTTCAATGATGACGATGAACATCATGAAGCAAACTGACATTAGCCATGGGAGCAGGTACCTTAGGGGAATTTTTGGTTTTGAACGGTTCATCCTGACTGAACCTCCTTGTAACGCACCGATTATCCTATTAGCCAGATGATCATCATGTACAGTCAGATAATTTGTGCCAAAAATTGCCGCCTTTCTTCTTATAGTTGACCGTAAAATTTCGTCCTCGAGCAAACCTAGAATAGTTCGATAAGACACAAGGCCTTCCTTATACACCACTCCACACGTTTGTTTGGGCACAAAGGCATGGTAGCGAAATTGTTATTTTAATACACCCTGTATTGACGTTGTGTCTTAAATTTACTAGTTATCGTTAGACCCCGACCTGAATCTAAACGATGGTGACGAAAACAGGTGACTTGCGTAGAACTGATTTACTTAGCCAGCAGTCTGCAAATATAAGAAGTTATAACACAACTTTATTTATTGTCCTAACTTAGCAATTCGGCACCTAATGGAACAGAGAATCTAGCAATAAACTAAGGGTAGACACAGAAGACAATGAGTTTAACTGAAATGACTATTTGAATTTGCAACGATGACAGTCAACAGCCTTATCTTTATTAGAGTGCCATGGTGTATTAACTGTAACTTCCTTTGCCAAACATTTATTTCTTTCGAACTAGTACATTCGGGTTTGTATACAGGGGGAGGGATCTGTCTTTTAATGCTTTGTTCGATTACCTTATGTGCCCATAGTCGTACGGGACTGTCTTTCTCAGGGAGGGCGGTGATTTTTGCCCGACTTCAGACCTAATTTAACTGTTCAATTTTCTGCCCGACTGAGACAAAATATCTGCCCAATTTAGTCAGGTTTCTGACGTTTGGGGGTGACCGCCCCCAACTCTCTGGCCCGCACGGCCATGTATGTGCCTAACTTTTGCAAGGATCATGCCCGTAGACAAACACCGGAAGGTGCAAGAAAAATTCTATAGAAAATATTTTAAGGAACCCCAGATATGCTACAATGCATTCAAGCAATAGAAACTTTTTGATTTCCTGCGGGAAAATCTTAATATTGGTTCCAATACCCTTCACCTTCCTAGCTCTTTGCTACGGGCCTGGTAAGGATTACATCAGACAATTACCGGTATATATTGAAATGATTGTGGAATATCGTAGGAATTTGAGGGGACAGAACCCCAAGACCTCTTGTATATGTAAGACTTGTTAAGTAGACAAGATTCAAAGTTTTTCTCCATATCTCTTATAAGTGAGTGGAAGCTCTGTAAACAAGTTATATTTATTTACTAGGCGTTGGCAATGATCTCAGTTATATGTGTTTACTTGATATATCTTTACGACGGAGATAGACTGTTTGAATAGCTGTTGAACTTTGGTGGTTGATTTGGTGGTTGATTCAGCAGTTCATTTTTAAAACAAGTGTGAGCGTATCTTAAATGACTAAAGCAGTTACTTAAGAGTGGAAGTGAACCGTGTAGTATGCGTACGCAAACACAAAATGAAATAGCTATGTATGAATAACATGAATATGACGAGCGCTGTTATTTTGTTGTGCTAACACCTATCTCCCCAACAATCAAATATCAGTTGCACGAATTACCTACTTTCGTCTATCTCCTTTATGCTTGCGATCCTACTGCCCTAAAGTTGATTGTTGATGTAAGGTGCTGACCTTTGAGTTGTCCGAACTTAAGAGGTCAACTGTTTTTTTTTTTTTCGTTTGAATCGGATCTACAAGCTGAGGGTCTACTTCAAGTGGTTTTCATGCGCATATTGACTCTTAACTGGAAAGTTAATCACTTATTAAATATAAAAAAATTGTCGCACTTTGAAAACCTCTTCTGGTTCCACCAGATGATAGCACCAGTGAGCGATAAGACGGCCGTGTAATGGTAAAATAGTCTAACTCGAAATTTTGGCTTTTTGAAATAAGCATTGTGTCTTATGGAATTGAAGGCGCTCTTTCGAATGGTGGTACAGTCGAGTTTCTATGACGTACCGTTTCCGAGATAATATGGGCTATCTCACCGGTTTTTAACCTTTTTAGTTAAATTTATAAGATAGAACAGCCTATGTCTGGGATAAACACATATTACTATGGCTCTGTGATGGTAAAATTTATGTTACTTTACCCAGAAGACGTGTCAATGTTTCACTGAACACTGTTAGAATCATTGTCTATCTTCAAGTTAGACCATTTTATCTTAATATATGATCCATATATTACCAACTATCCCTTACTCTTACCTGGGCAGAACAGACTATTTTGAAGATGGATTGCTTTTCCATAACACAGAAACGAGGCAAAAAAGTCTACTTCTATAACTTAGTTAACTTTTATAAAATTGACCAGTGTGCTTGGGGAAACAAGAAAATTTTTTTTTATATCCTCGCCTGTTATAATCGGCAAGGCTATTTATCATGTACCCGCAAATGCAGAAATGTCGTACAGTTAAACTTCAAAGTAGTTTTTCTCAAAAGGCTGTTTTTCATGATAGACCGTTTTACCAAATGAAGGCCGATAAGAGAGTGAAGTCGAATGGTCATCGTCCCGAAAGGTTAAAAGCAGCCTCACCACGTAGATGTTTCAAATATTTCCTTACCCCTTGCAATTATCGTTCATACATGCTGTTGCAGAGCTTACATTGGACATATTTAAGTTAAACCAAGGATTTAATCTGCATACATTAAGCTACTTAGTTACAAACATAGTGTCCATTGATTAAAAAGAATAATCCGTGAGTTAGAATGTTGCCGGGGTACACAAAAATTGAAATGGTCTTTGAAGTGCATTCCTAGCAATAAACGTACTTACTATAATAGCATTAGACTTAGAGAAGACTTATACTCTTAAATTGAAAGAAAAATCTTCATATTTGTAAAATCACCATTACTGGATTCAGTTCCATGCTAAATTCCATTGCTGAGGTATATCTAATGATTCCATTTTTAAATAAACCCAGTAATGACTGAAGAAGAATATTTGGCGACATTCTGACAGCAACATAAAATATATGTTCTTTCTTGACCTTAAGAAATGACAAAATATTTTGTAGGGAGCAACCTTGTTTAATTCACTTACTATAATACAGTAGCATCCTGATCACATTTTATGACAAGTGTTACAAGTCACAGTAATCAATACACTCTAAAAACTGTTGGGTAAAAAAGTTTGGGCAAATAGCCAAGTGCCCAGCATGGGTAAATTATTAACTAGCTAACTAGTAATGAAGTTTCCCAAATCGGCTGGGTACATGGAGACGGTGGTAAAACTAAAAAACAGCAAGTTTTTTGCCCAAAATTGGTTAAATTGATAACATTTCGCGTCAAAAGCATGATTATGTCGTCATATTTCTGTGATCGGCTGCATAATCTGTGCGAAGAAACGAACATCAACTACTATAGTGAACTCCGATTCTTGCAGCATAATGAATTGGGTAAAAAGTCGCAAACTCAGATGTCTGACAAACAAGTATAGGCAATTTCGAACGTTGGGTAGGAAGGATATCATTGTCGTTGCTCGGGGCATGGGCGTTCGCAGGTTGGGGCAAGGGGGCACTTGCCCCCTGGAAAATAAAAAAAAAAACTTGAAAGAAAACTTAAAGAAAAGAACTAAACCTGCAAGGCTAATTTTGTCAAAAGTCGAAAATCTCGCACCATTTTCCATCTAGCCTCCTTGAAAAAGGCAAAAACTTTTCAAAGGGGACTGGGGGAACCCCCTACCCTTACACCCTTCCCCCAGGCCAGAGACAATCCTACATTGGCGTTACCCCTCCAAGTGGTTACTCCAGCTACGGACTTGCTGATCTGATCAATTACAAGTTTTGCCCCCTGAAATTTTTTTCTGCGGACGCCCATGGCTCGGGGTGATGATTAAAACTACGTTTCATCATCCCTTGTGGGCGTTTCGAGAGGGAACGTTAGGCCTGCTGTAACCTGACGTTTATGCTAAACGTGAATTAACGTAGGCATAAGAAGCTTTACAATTCACACGTTATGTAATCAAGGACCCAATCATTTTCGTGTATATTATTTTCGTTCGTGGCATTAGTGCTATTCAAGCAGAGAGGAAGTCTCTTTTTACAACTTTGCGTTATTTTATGCTCTCTTGGGACTTAGTCAACCCCTGGTTTGCGAAGCTGTCCTTGAAAGTTTTTAGCCAAAATTTGATCTCGGTAATTTCTCGCTACTTGTCATGAAATGCAGGTACGAGATAGCATGTATTTGGTCTAATTTGCGAAGTTTTCCCTTAGCGTGTGTAACAGGGGGCGCAACCATACATTTTTGTTTTGTATGTGTGATAGAGAGTTCGTAGTGGCACAAATGAGTTTTAGAATATCGGATGGTATTTAGTACGTATTATATATCTCCTAAACAGGTCATCAATTCATTGAGCAGGTCATTCAACTGCCAGTACGCCACGCAGTCTTGCTTATCTAAAATTTCTCACGCGTATTGCACCTGGTAGTCTATCCGGTTCAGGCTGCCACATGTTCGGTGTACGTGCGGGCCATGACGAATTCACTTACGTCTTGCCCCTCCCCCCCCCCCCCCATCCCATCTTTATTTTGCGGGTGAAGTCAATTTCACTTTCTACGGCCTCCTCATTGGTCATACAATATCACCTTATTAATTAATTCTTTAGTGCGTATCAACTATTGACCAATCAGGGGGCTGCATTAGGACTGCATTAGTTCTGTAGGGCCACGAAGCATGGAGGTCCAAGCCGTGCATGCCAGTCACTCGTGCTGCAGACAACTAAGAAGAAACACGTTAGTCACTCTGTATATAAATAATTATCTTTTAGCAGGCCTTTCTAATCAATTTAATCATCGCTTTTCGGAATGGAGATAATTACAGTCATAATCAACTAAAATCAATCTGAACTGTCGTCATTTTTTCGCTTGGAACTATACCGGAAGATCCCCTACCAAGCCTTCGCAGAAGCGATTGGCCCACAACAGAACAGAGAGTTTTGTCACTGCAAGGAGTTGTGTCATTGTCCAGATACTTATCATAATTGGACAGGGCCGTAGCGAGCGGGGGTGTGGGGGGATGTCACACCCACAATATTTGGTCGCCGTCGGCCAATTTTCGGTCCGTCGGCAAAAAGGGGAGAGGGAAAGGAAAAGAGTAGGAAAAGAGGAAAGGAGGAAAAAAGAGAGAAGGGAAAGGAAAGGAAGGGAGTAAAAAGGAAGACGGAGAATGAAAGGAAAAAAGAAAAAGGGAGAACGGGAGCGCGTGGCCAGTCTGTTATCGGCCATTTCGATTTTCAGCTCTTCATCTAACTGGCCCATTCAAGTTGAAGCCCCGTCGGCAAATTGATTATGCATGTGATAGCGGTATACGGCCGTGTGAAAAGCCGTCGATGTAATTGGACGAGTCCGTCGGCAACTCGGAGAAAGAAGGGAATCAGTGGTGGCGCCAGGTTGGGGCAGGGGGCCATGGCCTCCGTCGGGGAACTTTTCCGATTTCGTCGGGGAGCTGTATACGATAAAATATGTAGTCCCCGACAACGGCCAGTCGCCCCGACGATTTACTTAATTTTGGTCTAAATTTGGGCAAATTCTTCAATAAAACCCCCAAATTTTCCAATTTTCTTCTCTAAAAACCCAATTTTTTACAAACTTTTTCATGGTAAAAGCCCAGTTTTTTTCAAATTTTCTCGAAACAGAGCCCAAATTTTTCCTTCAAACATCGTTTCGGCACTCTATCGGCCTCGCTGAGGCTTTGGTTTGTTGGCCCCCCGTCGGGGAGCTTGGTCCCCCTGTCGGGCAAATACTGGCGCCACCCCTGAAGGGAATTATAGGCTTCCATATAGGCGCACTATTTCGGGTCATATGACATTTTTGAATTTTTCTGCACATTATTCCTCACTTTTATCATCACCATGGGGAGCAGCACCCTAATACCCATGGAGTAGGCATCCTTAGCCCGTTTTCTAAACCCTAACCTTGACTTCAAACACATTTTGAAAACTCCCGAGGATACGGTTTCCCCACAAACATCCTGGGAAAAATAATGCATACTGGGAAAAAATAATGCGTGCCGCGCGTGTCTTCCCTTCACTGCAGTCTCAGGCTTTTGACTTTTGAACACCAAAATGAAACACATACAGAACCCCTCTTGGCGTTCAAAGCATATTTTGAACGCTTTTATTAAGATTCTGAAGACTTTTTCTCCCTTTTTAAGTTGAACGCTGGACGCCTATTTGAACACTTACCGTATTTGAACGCCTGACGCGTCTAGTGTTCAAATGCTGAACGCATAGTTTTCCAACTCTGAACGACAGGTCTAGCTCCTCCAGTATAGTGGCATGCCGGGACGAATAGCCTAACACATTAAAATTATCCGGAATCTTTGCATTGGATAATGTATTATGAACCAAAACATACCTATCCTGCATGAGACTTAATTTTTTTACCCAGAGATGCTAAAACCTTTATGCTAAAACCTCAGAGCTTCTGGGGGCTTCGCCCCCTGGACCCCACCAGTTGCTTTAAGGCGGGCCCAGTGTTTAAGCCAGCCCCTATTTGTGCGACAATGTCGCATAAACGTCGACAAATGTTGCACAATAAAAATCTGACAAGCAAATTCTACCCGGGGTAAATTTTGAGGTTCCTCATTAGGGCAGAAATCCACTCAAATATTGCACCATTTGCAATTTTGGCACCTTTCAAATTCCAAAAATTTCCGAAGGGCAGGGGAACACCCCCTCCCCTTAGACCCCTCCCCCACAGATCAGTAAATGTGGCATTGAGAAAACGTCCTAGCCGAAACACTGGCGGACCTCTGAATCCCAACCGCTTAAAACTATAGCGGCTTGACGAGAGGAATAGCCTAATACATCAAAATTATGGGGAATCTTTGCATTTGATGATGCATTATGAACAAAAATATAACCATCCTGGTTGGTTAAATAATTTGCCAAAAGTTGGGCATAATTCGCCAAATTAGTTTGCAAACTTCTTTTGCTCGATTGGTTGGGTAAATTGGTTGGGCAAATATTTTACTCAACGAATGAGTAAAACTGTTAACCAACTAAGTTGGGCACTTTTGTATCCACTTTAGGGAGGAGGCATACGGAACGAATGGCTGGGTAAATTTTTGCCCAGGTTGGGCAATGATGCGTTAACAGCTTCTCGAAAGAGGAGGAAACTTGACTTTATGCAGAACTAATAAGAAGGCAAAGTCCTGAGGGCGATAAGGGATTTTGGATCCCATATGCTGTGTGGTGTGAAATGAAAGAGGTAATTTTCCACTTCCTACTCAGTACCCATACATGACGAAGGTTCAAGCGCCCCAATTCTAGATGTCTATTAATGAAAATGGCTGTTTTCACAATTTTCGAATTTGATTTCATTAGATCAACCAGTGTAAGTTGTAGTCTGTAGATCATGTCTGAAATGTTTTACTGTTCTGGGAAAAGAGAGGACGAATAGTATAGTATCTGGGCAAAAACCCCTCCTCCCCCACCCTCGCGAGTTTACGTCCATGCCATGACAGGCAAGTACGAACATTTTCTGAACTTCCCACATAATGGTGTCCTATTTCACTTTCGAAGAGGCAGTCACCTAACATCGCACTTTTCTACAAGGCAGGGGCTCTGAAGTATTTGGGCCATTGTAAACTGAGTTTTCAACTTAAAATAATTGTTGTTACCAGCATGGATGGATAAACGGTGAGTAGATACGAGTACATTTGTGAAAACGACGACAATAGAACAACAAAATGGCACCTACCGCTGGTACAAGCGGATCCAAAAAATTTATATGCGCTTCCTTTGAAGAGAGGCACAAGCAAGGACCAACGCTTTCCTCAGCCTTCATTGGGGCTCAGTTCAGACAATTTAGTGTCTCGAGCCTACTTGATTGCATGATTTGAAGTCTAAAACAAAGATTTGCCACAAACTATTTTCGTTTGAGACATAGCTTTGAAAAATTTGCTTTAGATTTCAGAAAATCATACTCCACGTGTTTCATTATTTACTTATACTGCGTTTACAATGAATGGGCCGGCGGTATGAGAGAACATATTGCATCCTAAATGCCAAAGAATGATATAAGCACTATCTACTGAACTGCCTGCCATTTTTAAATACGTTGAGGGCCATGTCAAACTAGCCTCAATGTGAGAACAAATAGGATATCTTCATTATGCTCGTAATTTTCAGTATCCCAGTTCTCCAGTTGCAGTATGTTTCACTAAAATACATTTATTATAAATTAGTTTCAAAACGTTCAATAAATAGTAATTACTTGTAGGAAGGGTAAAGGAGGTCGCATAAAGACTTGCCAACCACAAACCTGCCGGTACGGAGTACACCATTAAGATGGTCGTCTCGATTTTATTATTTTAATTTTACATTAGCATACTGAACAAGTTTAATCAGAAAGATGTGTATTCAGCAGCGCGGAGAGGGTAAAAAGAGTATAGACTGGTAGAGGAAGGGATGCAAGGATACGAAACTGACGAATGTGTGGAAAAATTTTTGCAATTGAACTTAGTCTAACAGTTTGGCAAGATCGTGGTTGCAATTCACACCAAATTCCAATAGTTCGACAACGTACATAGGTAGTATATCAAAATAAACAATTCAATGTGAGTGTGTTTGAATGATTGGATAGGTCAACCAGACACGATCTAGGGTTTTCAAAGACGAGAATAAGTTTGTGGGAGGGAATTCAAGCCTGCAAGGTGCGAAACCTCGACAACTGGTCAAGGGTTCTTCCAAAGAAAAAATACAATTTAGAAGCGTACCCAAGTACACAATATAGAACACGTGCTTTATGAAATCATGCATTTTGTTTAGTGTATCCAATATATGCTTAAGAGTGTCTGAAACAATAATTCAAGAAAGTGACTTTCTGTTTTCATTTTAATTTTTCTTTTTCTTTTCTTTTTTCTCTCTTTCTGAAGTTCTTTGTAAATTGAATAATTTTGTTAATGTTATATTTATTGGCTCTTATACCTCTCGGAGGATGAAAAGAGAATAAACTGAAACTGAAACTGAGCTCCAGAGTTTGGATGGGCAACTATGTGGATTCGGTCTTAAGATATTGATATCCATCGATGTCTATTTTTAAGGGCTGAGCATCTAAAAAAATCAAACCTTGAGAATAGTCGCTTGTGTATAATCATAGTTGGCTGGTTGGAACAAGTGTCAATTTTGAGGGGCTAGGTCAGTTTACCAATTTCCGTGACTTGCCACAGAAATGAGTAGCGCTAGGCAACATATTGGGGAAACCAGCTTCAAATTTTTGTCGATATCCAGACACGTAGCCAGACAACGTACTGAAGGGGGGGGGGGGCGAGATAGCTTCCAAAGCAGAGGAGATATTTTCAGGGGCAAGATATGTTACTAACTTAAGAAAATTTCTATGCTCTCATTGTGAAAACCTTTAAGGAACGCTCTTGGCCCCCGGAATTAGGGGCCATGAATCGCCCAGGAGGGTAGAAAAGCTTACTGACATCATAATTATATGGGGCTTCAACTCATGACTTTCCATGTTTTTGAGGTTAACTTGAGAATACAAAACAAGCTGGATTCGAACGTTAACCCTAAGACAAAGACATTTAGTGAGATAGAATGGCAAGTTTGCGATGGATAATGTGAAACACTTGATTGCTTCACCGAGGTATGAATAACCTTTTTAAATGTAAGAAAAAGCTCTAACTGTCAATGCAAAACGGGCATGATTTTCTGATGCCAAGATAGCTAAAAAGGCTTTCCTTTCACAAACGTGACATTGAATTATTTTCAAACTAGCACTATGTCTTACTGCAAATGTGGTGTCCAAGGTACACTTTCCTCACTGGTGTGCTGGTTTTGAATCACAAGGGTTGAAACTCTGATAATTATTCTTTGGGAAATTCTTTCATTTCAGGTATCGGAATATCAACACAGGAATACCACTGACCACTAAGGTGTACAAAAAACGCCGAAAATCAATTTGAGTATACAGAATAGCTAGAGATCTCAGTCATTTAAGCCTATACATATGACATCAGCCTGGTGTAAAATACTGGATTAAGCAAATGAATTGACAAAATATTTAAATGCAGACCAAGACATGTATTGGGAATTAAAGTAGTTGTTACAATATCCTCAATACCCCGACCCTTTGATCACTGAATTAGTTGACATGTTTTGTTAAAGTTCTGCTGTTTAAAACTTTTCAGTTATTAAATTGTACTCAGTGCGGAACTTAGTTATTACAAGTCGTAATGTGGTTAAATGAGTGGTTCCAATTGTCTTGGCCGTCGTCTCGTAATAACCAACTTTCGTCAAGGGTGTCGCTCCTCACTCTATGAGAGAGAACCGTCCAGGAACAACGCATCTTACGGGTACCGGGAATGTCACTAGGCCCATAACCAGGTGGGGACACGTGGGCCATGCCTCCGTGCCGACCACTGCTCCCATTTGGAAAATTGATCGAAAATAAAACTTTTATATCTGTGAACAGTTGCCCGGCATGCCGCCAAGCAATTATTGAGCAAAATTTAAAACGACCCCAAAAGGCGTTTAAAACGAAATCACTTTGTTTTCTTCGACATCTCTTTGTATAACTTCAAAAAATATTCGCGCGCTGAGCGTGCTTTCATCTTCAGTCCTATCTCACAGTACCGCAAGCTGTTTCAAACATATTTATTTAATGGTAGAGGTTCCACAATTATTGTTCTTCTTGCAATCGCCCCAACAAATGGTGGGTTAGGACAGATTCTTCAATAAAAACCCAAACTCTACTAACTTTTTTCATGAAACCAAAATCGGGCGCTTTAAATTTAGAGCTTGCCATCCTTTCGGCGACAAATTGCATCTGTCTCAAGGTAGCTATCTACCAGCCAGGGCGCTCCCCCCCCCCTTCCCCGGCGGCAACTTCAAGAACCACCCCTGGCTGAGCCTGCATGCAGGTTTTTCCATGGGCAATGGTATTCACTAAAAATTTCGGCTGTGCTTGTGGCGCACTCCTTACAATCGACGTTGTACCACGTTTGAACACAAATAGCACAAAAATACCAATGAACTTTTCTAGCACAAACTATAAGTACACACGAAGTTAGTAGCGGGCATCAATGGGTTTTCATGTGGCAATCTAATAATTTGAGCAACATTCGTAACATGCTAGTGATGACTTTGTGATTCGAATTTACTCGGAACACAAATTATTCAAAAAAAAATATTTTTCCTTCCATGATAATTGTACACTTCATCCTTTGAAAGCTGTTCATGCAAAATTCCGTTCAAATTAAAAATACGATGACTGTAAACTTTATTGTGAACTATGAAGAGGTTGGTTTGCTCGAGTGGTTCTCAAACTTTTTGTTGGTGAGGGCCAAATAGAGAGGCTGGGAAGAGTTCGAGGGCCGCAGGGGAGGATCTCAGGCTTAGCGATCGGACAATAATTGGAAAGTACTGAATCCATACCAAAGATGTCCCGACGCTGTATCTACGGAGCAGGAGTATGCCATTTCATAAGAATCGGTTCCTTAAGATAGGAATGCACATTTGCAGCGTCCATCAGGAGAAATCTGACCTCATCCACGCCATGGTTGGTGCTTAGGTCAAAAACTTTTGCTTTCCAAGCGCTCGATCCAGATTGCACAAATTTGCCTCTGCAATTGGGGTGGCGCCAGCCTTTGCTCGACAGGGCGGCCAAGCTCCCCGGCGGAGCGGCAGGTAACCAGAAGCCCCGACAAGGTCGACGAGTTGTTGAAAGGGTGGCAAATGCGGAATTTTGGCCCACGAAGAGTGACGAAATTTGAACTGCTGTTGAAGCAACCGTGAGAAATTGCGGTTTTCATTGGGCACTCTGCCCTACCCTGAATGGACAAAATAAAAAAAAAGTCGTAGCAGCGGCTGGTCGTCGTTGGGGGTTCTCGTACCTATTATGACTGCCCGACGAAAATGGAATTTCCCAGACGGTGGGGGCAATGGCCTTTTGCTCCCCAACCTGGGGCCACCCCTATGTACAGTTCTCATGCATCATGCGTGAGCCACCAGTATGGTCATTGTGCTCTTTGTCATGCGTCGTTTTCCAGACTAAATATGTTACGGACAAAAACTGCACTCTAAAACGAATGAAGTCACAAAAATTCTGTATTTATCCTGCGTTAGTAGCCAGCATGTGAGGAAGCTCTTGATCAATTATTCTCAAACGCCGTCAGCTAGAGAAGTGGGTCTGCTGGGTTCGAGGGTCGCATTCCTAAAAGTCGAAAAAAAAAACTCTCTAAGTAGATTGAATGATTCTATTTCATTTAACAGAGCTGTGGAAAAAGCTCACCCATATTTAATGTCGAATCACATTGTTAGTGAATGTCACTTTGATTACATTTTGATTTAGTTTTTACGAGCACCGAAAGATAACTCGCAGAAATTTTAATTGCTTTTACCAATAAACGAACGTTTTTTAACACAATACATTTTTTTCAATTGTACATATAGTCACCTTACTTCGCAAATTCAATTTCCGAGATGTACCTTTGCTACAAGCTTTGTCACTACTTATAAAATATATGACACCGGGTATATAACATGATTGTTAACAACACGGCACACGAAATAACTCTTGGCTAGATATGACTGATCAAGAAACATGCCGTACAGCCTGCTACGTAGGCAACCTAGCACCATCTCAGGAGAGCGAATTTGAAAGGAGTCAAGAAGTGACTCTAAATTACATAATTTAAACATACATGTCATGGATTATTTGCCCCTTTTTCCAACTTTGTTACGTTTCTTTCTTGTCAACTATGATTTTCCCAAAACGTAAAATCAATTCAGGGGGCGCACCGACACGGCCTGGAGGCCATGCGGCCCTAAGGGCCCTAAGGGCCGCGTTGGAGAACCACTTGCTTTACTCTCACTGTCATTCTGAGGTCAGGTCAAACTCCATGCTAGTGTTTCCATCTTATTAGTGTCCCACCAATATTATACTGAACCACACCAGGGCCTTATGGCAGCCCATGGTCCCATCACCGTCAGAAAACACTCAACTCTTCATCCACGCTTTCGGAGCAGAAAAAGTATCATCATGGTACTACTTTTTAAGCTATCTACGTAGGGCTTTAGATATCATGTCCTGCGGTTCCCACAAACTGCCATCATCTCATGGTACCACTATTTTAAAAGATAATCTTCTTTGAAGGCCCCTTTTCGGTACTGGTGCCCCCCCCCCCCCCTCATATTTGAATTCCTGGCTACCGGCCTGAATACCACGGAATCTCTGTAGTATTTACACGTTACTCGCATTATACTGAGTCACGACTCTAAATCATTACCGATCCTTTAATGGTATTTGCAAATAGTGACCCACACACATAAAACAATTTCCGAGTGTCAGATTAATGTCACGATTAATATCAGCTAGTGCACAGCAAATGTAGCAAGTACCTGAGACCTTTTGACTGTTAAAAGATTAAGTGGATTATTTGAATGTCAGTGCACAAAACATTTTAAACAATAAAATAGTTTATAGCAACTGCCAACAGTAGTAAAAATAATTTTGTTTTAAATGAAAACCCAGAACCTTTAAAAAAGTAAGACAAACGGTTAATAACTGCCCAAATAGTGATAGATACACATAACCATAGTAACAATGGATGAAGATGACGTATAGCAAGTTGGCGTATATTCCCCGATTTCAAAAGGGCACAAAACAGACCAAATACGACCCCAAGGATATTATCTCGTGCGTATCGTTTGTACAGGGATGATGGATTTGTAACACAAACGATACAAATAATTGAGCAAAGTGTCAAAGTAATGTGCAAAATTTTCGTTTTTCGCTTCGTGATGATTGCTTCCAGTATGAGTATTATGACTGAGAGAGTTAGAAACAAAGATCCTGTGTATGCAGGTTCGATAATCATCATGTCTGTGAAAAGTGGAAATGAAACTACACTTTGCACACCAACTTACAAAAGCCAGGTAACAAAGTGTCTTGACGAAATCAAGAAGAAATAGCCTTTTGAGTGAAACAGAGTCAAGTATTGTCAGAGTTATTGAAATCCACAAAGTAATTGAAATCCACAGAGTAGTACTTGCAACTGTCTTCTACGCTTGCTAGATTAATGAAAAGATGAAGGCTAAACAAAATGCTTCACAAAGAACTTCAAAACACCATGTCGACTGGTTATCGACCCGTTAATTCCATAGTTAAATGAACCGTAGCAGGTATATACTACATTTCTTCAGTTGATTGCAGGCTCGTTGATTTCCACTCTTTCCTGCCCCCTCTTTGCCTGCAAACAAAATCATTGAAACTTGTTTTCCTTTGTTTAAAAATCCTTTCCTCATTACAGAATTTAATGATTGAAACGTAACAACACATTATATAATGTTCATCTAGTACATAAACCGCTCAAATGTGGCTAAGGTGGAATATTAAACACTTCTTTAATTTTTAAGGAAACTTAAAGTGGACCTAAAGTCTAAAAATTCAAAAATATATATTTTAGAGGTTACAAAATTAATCTTATTGGTCCAACTCCCATTGTCATAGCTTATTCCATTGCTGAGATATTAAATGTTAAAGTTTATTCACTTAAATCCAAACAGTTCATTGCGCAATAATTTTTGACATTCTTGTTGTACAACTCACATTAAATGCTTTGTTTTCTTTTAAAATTAAAAATGTTTATATGACCTTGACCGCTTCCTGTTTTCTTGCATGACATGCTGTACAGAGAGGGCTTATATAGTCAAGTCACCCCAAAGCAGTAAGAACGCGATTACATTTTGGCACAAGGTGCGGTGGCTTTCAGAAAAACAAAGAAATACAAAGATTGTAATTTGAGTAGTACAAAAATGACATCACAAATTATTGCGCAATCTACCTTTTTAAATCGAGTGAATAAACTTCAACATTTTATATCTCAGCTTAAGAAAGTCCTGTGAAGATGGGAATTGGACCATTGGAATTCAGTTTTCATGCTCTGTAATATATATTTTTGAATTTTCAGACTTTAGGTACACTTTAATAAATTCCACTAAATGATTTTTAAGGTTCTCCAGAGAATGGTTTATCTTATAAAGTAAAATATACTCAGGTCATGTTGACCAAATGTATCTCAAAGCCATAGCAGCAAGGGATCCGTAGCCGTGTAAGGGTCCTAGAAGCATTTTTTTTCCCAGGATGAATGTGGGCAAACCAAGTTTTCAAAAAATTTTAAATTTGTTTCAAAATGAAGTTTAGGGATAAAATTAAGGTTAGGGTTACATGGATTGGGGAGTCATTAAGTTTGAGTTGCATAGCAACTTCTCAATTAAAAAATCTCCTGGCAGATGGTTGACTGGTTCACCTTGTCTATTCAACATTCCTTCTCAAGTCGCCAGCCATGCAACAGATCTGCAGGTCAGAGGCAGCGATCTATTATATTTATTAGCGGACACCTGCTTAAGGGAACACTTTGGGTCTACGGGCAAAGGTGTACAGGGGACCACCATATGTCACCTGTTGGGGTCCAGGTAGCCCTTAGAAGCCAAGCGATTTGGTACATTCTAGAGGACACAGATTATATATTTCTGATCTAAAGTTCTCCCCAGATGCCAATAAAAGGCTAATATCACAATAATTTGAAAATGTGAGTAACAACGTTTACATTTTCTGCATATCTTTAAAGACGGATTTGCATCACCCCAAGTATGAATTTTTGTTGGGGGTAAGCAAAAGTCTCAGTTGGTGACTACTCTTTAATTGACATCAGAGTTACAAAATTCAAAAGATGCAGATCAGCTCATATTACACAGCATGCACAGAGAATGTTTTGATTACACATGGGGTCTGTTATACTCACCAGGATGTGGCCTTGAGCAGTGAACCATGTTTGTGTCTGCACAAAGAGAAGCAGTGAAGACAATTATGGGAGGGGCCTTACCACTAAGTGAAAGTCATGCCTGGGGTGATGCAAATCCTTCTTTAAATATTGGGGGACATTTGATATTATGTACCCTCCCACTAAAAATATTCAGGGGGACATGTACCCCTGTACCCCCACCCCACCCCCTTCTGTGATCGGAGCCCATGCATGCTGCAGATCCAATTGTATAATTTCCTGGCTGGGTGACTGATTCACCTCCATTGCTCTACTTCCATTAAATTCCGGACTAGCTTAGAAAAGGGTAGGCAAATCACTCATACGGGTTAACATGTACCAAACTTACGTGATTTGAAGATAAGAGAAAAACCTCTTAAGCATTGCATTTCATGATAATGCTTCTATAGGCAGACATGCCAGCTCAAAGTAGGCCAGGCTTAACTCCTTGTATTCTAGCATTATCTGATTTCTTTAATCCGAATTGTTCTTACTGTGTTTCCTCAAAACCTATTATTTTTAAAATAATTTCAAAAGACCACCTTACCTGAATTTCATCTTGTAATACCTTAAACTTAACACTTTAGAAAATGCGTTCTGAACGAGAATAATGAAGCTTGATAAATGAACACAACTGAATTCGTTTCTTACACTCAGGGCTGTCAGTATTGAAGCCCTCCATATGAAATCATATCAAATTCTAGGTTCTTCAACGTCAGCTTGAACATGTTACTACAACATGAAAAGATATATATGCTCGTGGACACTGGTGACGACTTTCCTCAAATGGTTCCTCAAAGACCAAACGGAACACGCAAAATCAAAAAAGGGTTTTCAAATTAAGCTAGCGTTTTCTGCGAACTTCAAGGTATCACTGCTGACATATAATACAATTCCAACCCAAAATTGTATATTTCTTTTGCGCGAGGATCCCGAACCTGGCTCCAACGCTAGTCAAAACTCATGTTTATCATTTTACCAGCAAATAAATTAAAGAACGTCGTCAATAAATTTTGCGAAACTTGCCTTCAGACAGATTTAAAATGAAGCAGAATTAGGTGAGGTGACATTTTTCCTTAACACTGTTTTGTACGTACTGTAACTAGAAATTAAGTGCAGGAGAGGCTGGAAACAGGAATTTTGTGCTGGTAGAAGTATTGTAAGGTCGGACTTATATATTATGCAGTGTGCAATCATACATGGAACGCATATTTTATGTTTACCAACGTAAACCAGACTGAGTTTAAGGCCTACCCTTTCCTTGTGTGATGTTGATTTACTGATAAGTTTGTGCAGCAATGTGATTGGTCTCTTTTGTAATAACGTGCAGTTAGAAATTTTGGTTACTGAAACTTTAACCATCTTCGAAAATGAAAACAAAGAGAACAGTTGTGTTGCTTACAAATAGCTTCAAAATTTATTTTTTCTTATAAAACTATATTATTTTGGTAACGAAATCTAGTAACTGAGCTATTTCATGGCGATAGTGTGGCCTAGGTGCCCTTGCCCATACGTTCGTATATGTAGTGTCCTGATCTGTGCTTGCTAAAACGATTTGTAGCCTTATTTCTACACACCGAATATTGCCAACTTGCACGTTTAGATACAAACTTAGTAGGATATAATGTCAATTACGAAAACGGTTACTCCATAACGCAGTGTACCTGTAGGACCATTAAGTTTGAATGCAGGTTATGTGGTGGTGCTTGGGTACTGAGACTTTTTCGTTAACTGATAAATGTGATTGACTCGAGAACTGGCCAGTACTGGTAGCTTAAAGTGCCCCAAATTTGATGGTGCACTGATTTTGCAACTCAGTTAAGATAATATTTAACCATCAATGCCTCGTTTTGGACACTGCATAAACGTTCTAATTGGTGAAGTATCCCGATCGCAGTTTGATATCTGGTTTACTCTGCACGCTACACTGACCCGACTGCTAGTCGATTCACTCACGGGTTACTTTGTTCATATAAGGCCTGCCATTTTGATTTTTCTTTTCAATTAAATGATGTCACAGCCCTTTTTTATTGGTTATCAAAAACCGGGTTGGGTCGTTTCGGTGACAGCGGCACACTGATATGACTCGATTCAACTGGGGCGCAACTTCCGCCGATTCGAAGACAAATATTAAACATGTTTCGATTTGTTTGCATACGTTCTGTATTACAAGAAAATGGTATGATAATCCCGTTTGTGTGTTTGGCATTTTTTAATAAATACGTAGCTAAATCAGAAAGCCATACTTCAATTAAAATTATGTTTTTATTGCGTTACAGAATTTCCTCATCACACTAAATTTGATTTTAGTTTCCGTTGTGATAATACAAGATCGCTCACGTAAGACAACAGCCTTTTTCTAGCCGCCCATCCTTTTAAGAGCCTCAGCATCTAACCAAAAAATTCTTGTAAAATAAATTTTACGAGGACGTAAGCAAAGAATAACAGAGAGATACAAAAGCTTAATCAGTGATTGTTTTGGCTTGACTGTAGTGTTTACATACACAATGATTTTGCTGGTCCTTTTGTTTGCAGTATTCTTCAGAAAACTTGTAAACGGTAAGTCGTTAGTTATTGCATTTTATAATGTCAATATACAACCTAATTATCAAGGTATCCCTTAAGTCTAGAATAGCAAGACTATATATTTTAGCGGTTGGAAAATGAATCTGATTCAAACAAGTTCTATTTTTACAGCTTAATCCGTTGCTACGTTATAAAATTTTAAAATTTCTTCACATAATAAAAGTAGTCTATTTCGCATTAATTTGTGATGTCCTTCTTGTAAAACTCGCATTACGTGCTTTTGCTTTCTTTTTAAAATGAAAATGTTGATATTACATTCAAAATTTAATGTTTTTTTTTTTTGCATATTACCTTGCACTTAAAGGGCTGGTATAGTCACTTCACCCTACAAAAATAGGACAGAGATTACATTTTGGCACAAGGTGCTGTGGCTTTTGAAAAAAACATAAGAAAAAAGATAGTAATTTGAGTACTACAAGAATGACAACACACAAAATTGCGCAATTTACCATTTTTAATTGAGTAAATAAGCTACAACATTTCATATCTCAGCTTCAAAATGTCATGTGAAGATGTCGGTTGGACCATCTGGATTAATCTCCCGAGCCTTACAACATATTTTTGAAATTTTAGACTATAGGTACACTTTAAGGCTTCAACTATTTAAAACTCAAAGGTATGACAATGCCCCCCCCCCCCTTCCATTCGATTTTAGAATTTGAAAATTTTAAAATGATCTCGAAAAGCTCTTAAACTATAGATTTCTGTTTTGGTAGGGCGAGGTGTGTTTTCGACCAAGTGATGGATCTATTGTAATCATGTTCTATCACAAATGGTTCTCAAACTATCAGAATTTTCTCAAATCCTTCGCAAACTATCAAAACTTTCGCGCGCTCAACTCACTTCAACCCTTGCTTGAATATTGTTCTTACTATCGGTTTCTTCCGGTAGCAACTCCCAGAGAAGCACAGCAGCAAAAGTTGAAAGCTTTTTACAAATTCTCAGATAAAAGACTAACTTTGTGCTTGCCATATAGGTTTGTTGGGAATTGCAATTGAAAGTGCCTCGATGCAGAGCCTGCATACAGATTTTGTCATGTAAATCTTATTTAAAGAAAAATTTCGGCCCGCTTTGCGCGCCTTCGTCACGGTTTGCACTCCATTTCATAACCATTATTAAGGTAATAATACATGCAACTATTCTAATCCCGACACTTCCGAATAACAAGAGATACATCTCCAACCTAAAGCTAAAGCTCAGCGTGATTACGCTGAGCTTGTAAACACTATATCTCAAGGCAACAATGATCGATACTTTTCACACTCAGTATACAGATAAATCATATTAAGAGAAACAACCCTATTGTTTTTTCTGGAGACCAGATTTCATTTTGAGGTCATTAGAGGACTAAAACCTAAACATCGAAAGCACGATATCTTAAGGTAGAAAGTACGGGTATTTTTCAAACTTTGAAGGTGGATACGGGATAGACACTAAATGAACCCTATCGTGTCAGTACAGGACAAAGGTTACCTTCGATCACCAGAGCAAAAACTACGAAACTTGGAAAATCTCTTGTAAGCATGTTATCTAAAGATAGGAATATTTGATACTTTTCACACTTGGCACATAGATTTTTCATATCAAGAAACAGAACACTGTAGTTTTTAGAGGAAGTCAAAGGTTATTTGCGGTCACCGGACGTCAAAAAAAAAAAAAAAAACCAGAAGCATGTGCATACGATATTTCAAAATAGGAACGATGAACAATTCTGATACTTGGTATAATGATTGATTATATTCCGAGACAGAACCGAGTACTTTTTCGTCGAGATCAAAGGTCATCTGAAGTCACCAGAGGTGAAACTACGAAAACCTTTTAAACCGGTCGTAAGCATGATTTGTCAAGTAGACAATTGGCCGTACCTGTAAATGTGTCGTGTGTCGTTCGTGGTCAACGAAAAGGGAGGGCTGAATATTCCTAGGACAAAATTATATAGAACAAAATACATCTTTTTACGAGTATACTCTGTACATCTGTTTCAGTCGCAATGTAAGTTCTTGGCTTACGGTGTTTTTAATGCCAATCAATTCTGTCTTAAATCCATTTATTTACACCATTTCCACGATACAAAGCAAAAAGAAGAATGAGAACTCATCAAAAACTGAAACATTAAGGGACTTTGGGTAATCACAAAATTTGTTATTCCAGTTGTGGCGATAATGTCCTTAAAGTTTCGGGGTATAAAGAGAAATCTTGTCCAGTGTTGTCATCAGCGGGGAAAACATTAGACGAGGCACACAATTCAGAAGCCGGACATAGCTGAATCGCTTCTCAAAACACAAAATCATAATAACAAACGAACAGAATCGACAAATATAATAGTTTAGTACAACAACGTTTGGAAAGTTTGCCGCTTACTCCAACACAATAATTAAACAATGATACTTAATAAATCTCAGTGTGCAAAAATGAAGCCTTAGTCATTTATGGGGATATTAAATATCAGCGTAACTGTGCTTTTTTTTTTCAAAAGTCCCCTGACTCTCTGGCGAAGAGCCAGGGGCGAAAACCAAACAATACTCCCGAAGGAGTTCTGCTCCCCGAAGGAGTAACAACGTCCCCAAGGGACAAACTTTGACTTAACTGACACCACCCGACAGTGGTCCCGTTCTATCAGCGTAACTGTGTACTATGGTGTTTGGGACATCTCCAACACAACTTCTGCGTAGCTCCTTCTGTTTGCATATTTATTTACTTGTTTATTTTCTCTGTAATGTTGGTTTGAGTTACAATCCCTTTATATTAGGTTAAAAATCTCAAAGCAGATGTGACGTAGGCTTAATGTTACCATTTTCTCTTATGTGAGTTATGCTATGACTGAGACCTTAGAAATAAGCCGACGTACCACATACTTTCAGTTAACCTTCACATTTGACTTAGTGCAATACGCAGTCCTTTGATTGGTAGTAGTTTAGGCTATAGTATTTACAAGGGAAAATGCAGTCACCCCAATCAGAATTAGTATAGCCCGTCATCCTAATTCATGAATGGCTTCTTTTGATTATGTGATAATATTTTTGTTACTGATTTGTAAACTTCATGGAGAATAACTCCTTGTTTTACCTTTTGTATCTTAAGGTTATGTTCAAAAACTTACTAAAAACTAATTGTAAGGCAAATATGAGAAGATTTGCAAGATTTTGGTGATTTTTCAAAGAACTTTTGGGGCAACTGTTTATTGCTTTTAAATTTTGTTTATTTATAATCTGGTGAGTTTTAAATAATGTTATAATGTTAGCACGAACTACAACGTTTGTAAATATTTTTAAGTCAGTATGCCTTCTATGTTGACTGCTATTGGCAACATGTAACTTACTTGGAACAAGGCTGACACTTTGTAGAAAGTAGCATATTTTAACTTATTCCTCTATGCCGGTGAAGGGGAAGACCTTTTTACCATCGTTACCAGCAAAATGACGTTGAAGCGCAAAGTTACGTCTAAAACCCTTTAAATTTCATACCAGTCGGACTAGGAAATTTGGTGCTCAGTTGTACTTTCGTTGTAGGTCTGTACTGTAAAAACGCTTTAAAGTAAACCGGTAACGGATCAAGAGATCAATTAACCGAACTTGGATTAAAGATTTGACTAGTTGTGGCTCACAACTAACCAAATTTTGGTTCACACGAACCAATTGTAGCCAAATATTTAAACAGATTTCTCTTTAGTTCCTACTTGATCGGATTCTGTTCAAAACTAAACCGGCGTTTTTAGAGTGTATACATTTTTGAAGGTTTTAATTTTACTCTAATAGGAATAAACATAAATCATGCGGTAAAAATTATACTTCCACATATGAGGAAATAACGGAGATAAGTATGGAGACAATGTAATATTTGATGAGAGTAGCTTGAGCAGGTCACCATTGCTTCAGATGAACTGTGTGGAATTAAGAAAGGGGGAGAAAACAAATAGAACTATAAGGTTCTTTTGTGGAAGAGGGTAGTAGGTAACACTGAGAAGAATTCTGATGATTGTCTAGTCACTGTTTCGTTGTTAATGCCCCAGTCACACTACAAAAAAACGTGCTTGCAACTGTACTGCAATTAGTGGTATTGCAAATGCTATGCAACTGCTTGCAACTAGTATCACCTAAAATGGAGGCGGGAGTGTGACGCAGACAGTATTGCTACCTGGCTGCGTCGGTCTGCGTTGTACTGTAAATAGTCTGCAAACCAAAATGTGCAACTATTCGCAAATCGTACTGCGTTGTGTTTCGTCGATCGGCGAACGACGGCAAATGTGTGCAGCACGGTCGGAGCCTGAGCTGCGACTGGGCATGAAACGTATGCAGACCGTTTTGCGATCTACTGTGAACGTTTTGCGATGTACTGCTAATTTCGGCGCATGTTATAGTTGGAATAGTTGGAATAGTTACAGTCCGTGTACAGTCGCCTTGCTGCGTCGTGCTGAAAACGTGTTGAGACTTCCTCGCAGCTGGTTGCAATCAGGCGCAGTAGAGACTGCGTCGGAAGGACCCAGGCGCAGACTGTAGCTTCTGCGTCGTGCTGCGCATGTTCGCAGTACGTTTGCATGCATGCTGCGATTAGGCTAGTTTTTAGGAGGGAAAAAGGGTGTTTTCAGTACTGCGCTTGTTTGCGAATGTTCGCAGTACAGCGCAGTACGACGCTGCATGACGCCGCACGGTACGGGTCTGTTGCAGTCTGTAGCGTAGTTGCTAGTTGAGATGCAAATCGTGTTGGGTATGTTCGCCGCTGAGCGCAGTAGATAGCAACATTGTTGCCATACGTCGGCGAACTGACTGCAACTATTTGCAAGATATTTCGAGTTGCAAGCAGTTGCTTCATGTGCTCCGGTGCGCACCGGAGCACACGAAGCAACTGATAGCGACTCGGCTGCAACTGACGCAACTAGTCGCAAACCCAATGTAACTCGACGGAGTCTATGCGGAGATGTACCAAACATTTGTACTTTGACTCAGTTACAAGGAGATGCAGTACGCGATTTACTATAGTGTGACTGGGGCATTAATCTTGTGTATTAAAACGAAACGAAATGAAAAAGGGCCCCAGATATAGGCCAGTACCAGGATATTTATTCCCTTTTATAGTAAAGTCTCTTTAATAGCTCCAAAGTACCTGGTTCTGTGCTCTTTGAGTTCACCTTGGAATTCTTGGAAAGTGTCTAATTACAACCTTGGCAAGTTTGAACTAACCTGTTGGTACCGTGCCTGTATGATTCGTATGATGCAACTGTCAAATAGGCCTACACACGTGTGTTATTATCATGTAGTTGAGTAGGCCGACTTTGCTCTTATATCTAGGACGGCGTTCGGCAAGATATGGGACTCCTTGGTCCCACGAGGGGAGGGGGGTAGGGTGAAGGTTCACCTGTAACTTGTCAGGCTTTGTAAATAATTAAATATGTTTTTTATGGTGTGCATGCATTGTAAATTTGTCAATATTGTGCCTATTGTTTTGTTAATTTGGTCAATAAAACTGTTGAGTTTATTGCTTTCTGATATGTTTTTCTCCGGTCTGGTTTGATTCAGTTCATTTGTTCTTCCCGCTTCCAAGCAAAGCACCTGAAAGCAGTTGAGTACAAGGGCGTCGCCGGGGCATTATGAATGAGGGTGTACCTTGTTTGTGGACCAAAGGAAGAAATACGGACAGGAAAAATGACGCACGTAGCGCAAAGCAAATGCATGCGGGGTCCAAGCTCCGCCTCAGGGCCTCAGGTTTGGCCCAGAGGCAACGCCCAGCTGGATGTCAAGTGCGAAGCTCCAGAAAAGTTTGAACCATTTTCAAAACATGGGCGTAGAATGAAGCATTTATCTCTCTAAGGCCTTTAATGGGCAATAGAAAAAGCCACCAAAATCACGATTTGAAAACGTTTTGATTCCTTTTGGCAAAGGGAATCTGTGCAATCACAATGACGCCTGTATGCTTGTGTGTGCTTGTGATGCTTGGCTTGTAAACACGATATCTCAAGATATGAATAATGGATACTTTTCATACTTGGTACATAGATTCAAAATATTAAAGAAAGAACACTGTTGTTTTGGTAGATTTCAGAGGCCATGTCAGGTCACCAGGTGTAAGAAACCAAAACCCTTGTTAACACAATATCTCGGGAAAGGTAACTTAGATACTTTCTACACATGTCATGAGGGGGTTCCGTTATAGTCAAAAATGATTTTTTTTTTTTTTTTTTTGCTAGTGGTCAAAGATTACTTGAGGCCACCGGAGGTACAAACCTTAAAAAACTTCAAAAAACCCTAAAAAAAAAAAACTTTAAAACCTTGGGAATCATTATTTCAAGATAGGAATCATGAACACTTTTCATATTTGTTTAATGAATTTATCATATATAGAGGAAGAAATCGTACTGTTTCTGTTAGAGGTCAGAGGTCATGTGAGGTCACCAGAGGTCAAAGCTAAAAACCTCAGAAACACAAACCTCAAGACAGGAATGATAGCTACTTTCCATACATAGTGTATAAATTTATCACATTGAGAGAAAGAGCTCCAATATTTTTGGTAGAGGTCAGAGGTCATGTAAAGTCATCGGAGTTCAGGAACCAAAAGAGTTGTTAACATGATTTCTCACTATAATAAGCATGGATAGTTGTCATACTTTGCATATGGATGCGCTATAGTCAGCGGATGAACCCTATTGTTTATGGCAGAAGTCAAAGGTTATTTAAGTTCTCCAGAGGTGAAACAACAAAAAACCTTGGAAATTGTTTGTAAACGCTGTAGCTGAAGATGCAGATGATGGAATCCTTTCATACTTTATATTTGTTTATCAAGTGATCAATTGATTTTGCCCATTGTGAAAATGTGAAATTCCCGAAGGTAAAAGAAGTATTTAAAATATTTTTAGAGGCAAGGAATCATAAATCCTTTTGGCTTTCTGGTTTATAATTTCTTAACTCGGACTAATAGCCAATCCAGTAGTTGATGGCGGGAATTGTGACGGGGAGAACGAATGATTTGAGGAGTTGTATATTGCTTTGGAGTATTATCACTCAAGCTGACACACAGGAAGTAGGCTTAATTATGGCAAGCAGCAGTTACGGATGGGCGCAAAGGGCGCCGAAAAATTATTGCATTTTCAAGACATTTAGAAGTATAGGATCTAATCCATTGCGTAGCATAGAAGGTTTTCATTGTACAAACGATTAACCTATATTTTCAGGTACCAGGTCTAGTTGGGAGAAGCGGGGGAGGGGCAATATAGAGGGGCAATGTTTCCTATCGCAACCAGATCCAGAAATTTTTATTGAAAAGCTATTCTCTTGTATATGCCAGACTAATGTCAACCTCGGCGTCACTTAAGTTAAGAACTTGGGTTTTACGTCAGAAAAAAAAACACAAAATTGCCATAGGCCTATAGTTAGCCTAGCTATTCTTCCCCTTAACCAATGCTTGGCTGTCAGAAGTGGGGTCAGAAGGAAGTTCAGTGTGTGCAGTTTGGTCCCATAATTGCTTATCGGCCTCTGCTACGTGCAAATCCTTCTGCCAAACCACCGCGGCTCCACCCTTATCAGCTGGTTTGATGATGAGATTCTTGTTTCTTTTGAGTGACAAGAGAGCCTCTTGTTCCTCTGGGGAAAGATTGCTAAGGGTAGTTCTCTTCGGGGGTAGAAGACGATCAACATCCTTATTGCCTGCCTTATTGCAAGCTTGTTGCCTGTCGCACCCTCTACTCATACCCCACACAGTGATGCCATACAAGCAAAGGACACCAAGCTTGTGGTCACCATCCCTCCGATCTGGAACTTTCCTCTTCTGAATGCTCAGTCTTAGCTATAGGCCTGAACTTTGTTCCCTTGAACCCCCTTCCTAACAAGTTTACCATCCGCAGAGATTTTTCTTCATTCTGCAGGAAACTTTGCCTTCGACACCATTTTGACATCACAGATCAGCAAGGCAAGACGAGTCCAGAAGATTTCTTGAACTCTTTGAAGTCTACCTTATGTAAAGACCTGAATTGGAAATTTACAGTAAGGTATGATTAACAAAACGAACCCCTAATTAAGAAAAGCAAAAGTGGGAATGAAGAGGAGTCGATAAAAGCTAGAACAAGAAAGTTATTAAAGAGAAAACAACTGCAAAATATCGACAGTTAGATATGAGTAAGACTGGAATGGAAAACAACAGTAAACCTAAAAAAGACTCACTGCTAAGTCTTCAGGTGGGCTTGAACTCACGTACTTAGCATTCGGAGTCGAGCGCCTTACCATCTGACCTACGACAATGTTAGGTATAAGTCTCGATATATAAATACAAATACTCTACTGTAAAGCTGTATGACATAAAGTAAAACAGCCGAGAGGGGGGTGGGGGGTAGCAAACAGCCCTTTCCGCCCTCATCCTCAAGAATTGGTACCGTACTTTATATTGCACGAAACACGCCTACATGATGTTGTTTCAATGCTTGAAAATGTTCCTAATTTCTCCTGTTAATGTTTCTCTTTTATCCTGTAAATTTTTCGTAGTTTGTCGTAACAAAGACGTCATAATGGGTGGGGTGAGGGGAAGGGCTCACAGAAAGTCGTGGTACTTTTGTCGGAAAAGTTTTTCATCAATTTTTTCGGGAGACATATAGTCCGGATAGATGGTACGATAAAATGTGCAACCCCGACATTATACGGTAGCGCCAGGATTTGCGCGAAAGGGGGCAAAGCTCCCCCGACGGACGTGGGTATGCAGCCTGAAACCCCGACAAAGGCGACGGGTTGCCGAAATGGTGTCGAGAACAAAATTTTCGGCACACAATTTGGGTTTTTACTTAATAAAATCGGAAAATTTGGGGTTTAATGACAGGATTTGCCCTCATTCCATTTAGAGCCAAATCAAGTTAATTATCGAGGCGACTGGCCGTTTCACAACTCAGTGAGAAACATACTGTAACATGATTAAGCGTATAAATCTTTCGGCCTTTTGAGTACTTATCATTCCTCCAATGACTCACGCACTAATTTTGGTCCTTTTCGTGGCCTCTGAACCCTTGTAAACGTTTTCAACGGGCACAAGCAGCCCTTCATATGAACGCTCACGAGTAGGCCCTTTACAATGATTTTAAATTTGTGTATCATGACTGTTGAGCTTTTGAGCTGGGGGAGGGCTTGTATAATAGGGTGGTTGTTTCTGCTTTTTTACTTCATTCAAAATGCCGGAAGGATATATAGTAAAAAGGTGCCCGAAATACCTTCAATTTTCTCTATTTTTGCATGATGAGTACTTCAATTCCTTCCCGACCACACATACACATCACGAATTGATCACACCACTTTAGCAATATGGTCCATATACTGTCCACCAAAAACTTTTTTGAAAGGTGTCAAATTCGCCAGCCAGGGTAATATCCTCCGCGGGGATTCCCCTTGAGTTAGTGGTGTGCTACTTTTGCTTTGGCTTAGATCATGTGTGGTATCTCAGCTTTTCAGCCTTTGAGAATGGAACCAAGCGTAACAGACCCATGATGTTAGGTCTGAAGGTCGAATGGTTGATTAGTAAACTGGTTAATAAGTTTGTTGTCATTTCGGGGACGTAGCTCCTTTGGGAAACAGAACTCCTTCGGGAGTAACGTTTGGTTTCGTCCTTCTGCTCTTCGCCAGAGAGTCGAGGGGACTTAAATCAATTAAAAAATAGCATGATTCTCTAGAGCCATTCATGAAATAGTATACCCGGCTACACTAATTCAAACTGGGGTGACTGCTGCAGTTTTCATAGCGGAAGGACATAAGGGAAAGCGTTGCCTAAATTATCTTCCGTTTCCAACATTTTTGCGTAATGAGTACTTGAATTCATTTGCTGCACATCAGAGGTTGAGCTCATTCTTTAATTTTAACAACAGGGTACACACTCCTACCCGCCAAAAATATTAGGGACTAAATTTGTCAGTCAATGTTTTGGCGCGGAGCAAATATCTTGGATTAATGGTTTAGCTAACATTGTTGTTGTTTCTTCTGCAGACGGCAGTCGAGAAAACGCCAAGAGCGACTTGGTCAAGTCTAAGGAACCAGCGCCTTTCTTTGACAAATACATCACACCATTAAACAGGGACAATAGACACACATTGTTGACAGATTCTTAGGGGTACCCCTAAGAGGTTTAATCCATAGTGACAATGAAAGAAAATATTTTGAAATCGGTAATCTTTTAAATATTCATGCCAAAAAAGCTGTTCGAAGAGAGAGAAGAGTTGTTTTGGAAAGGTAAGCTAATTCGGTCTCAATAAAAACAATGGCCTCGGCTACTGCCGCGGCTACTTACGTAGCCGAGGCCATTGTTTTTATTGAGACCTTTCGTGTCAAATGCTATCTACATGTAATATGGAATCCGTTTCATCTCAAAACGAAAGAAAAAAGAAAAAAAAACTTACCAATTGCAACCTAAAAATGGCTATGTGTTAGGGGTGGGGGTTGCACGACCTGATAGTGTAGGCTACATGCAATAGCATGTAGAGACCTGATTTGGAAATTTACAGTAAGGTATGATTAACAAAACGAACCCCTAATTAAGAAAAGCAAAAGTGGGAATGAAGAGGAGTCGATAAAAGCTAGAACAAGGAAGTTATTAAAGAGAAAACAACTGCAAAATATCGACAGTTGCATATGAGTAAGACTGGAATGGAAAACAGCAGTAAACCGCAAAACGGGAAAAGACTAACTGCTAAGTCTCCAGGTGGACTTGAACTCACGTACTTAGCATTCGGAGCCGAGCACCTTACCATCTGACCTACGACAATGTTAGGTATCAGTCTCGATATATAAATACAAATACTCTACTATAAAGCTGTATGACATTAGACAAAACCGCCGAGGTGGGGGGGGGGGGTAGCCAACAACCCTTTCCGCCCGTATCCTTAATAATTGGTACCGAACTTTACATTGCACGAAACACGCCTACATGATGTTGTTTCAATGCTTGAAAATGTTCCTTATTTCTCCTGTTAATGTTTCTCCTTTATCCTGTAAATTTTTCGTAGTCGGTCCTAACAAAGACGTCATAAGGGGTGGGGTGAGGGGAAGGGGCACAGAAAGTCGTGGTACTTTTGTCGAAAATTTTTTTCATCAATTTTTTCGGGAGACATATAGTCAGGATAGAAGGTACGATAAAATGTGCAACCCCGACATTATAGGGTAGCGCCAGGATTTGCGCGAAAGGGGGCAAAGCTCCCCCGACGGACGTGGGTATGCAGCCTGAAACCCCGACAAAGGCGACGGGTTGCCGAAAAGGTGTCGAGAACAAAATTTTCGGCACACAATTTGGGTTTTTAGTTAATAAAATCGGAAAATTTGGGGTTTAATGACAGGATTTGCCCTCATTCAATTTAGAGCCAAATCAAGTGAATTATCGAGGCGACTGGCCGTTTCACAACTCGTGAGAAACATACTGTAACATGATTAAGCGTATAAATCTTTCGGCCTTTTGAGTACTTATCATTCCTCCAATGACTCACGCACTAATTTTGGTCCTTTTCGTGGCCTCTGAACCCTTGTAAAAGTTTTCAACGGGCACAAGCAGCCCCTTCGGCATATGAACGCTCACGAGTAGGCCCTTTACAATGATTTTAAATTTGTGTATCATGACTGTTGAGCTTTTGAGCTAGGGGAGGGCTTGTATAATAGGGTGGTTGTTTCTGCTTTTTTACTTCATTCAAAATGCCGGAAGGATATATAGTAAAAAGGTGCCTGAAATACCTTCAATTTTCTCTATTTTTGCATGATGAGTACTTCAATTCCTTCCCGACCACACATACACATCACGAATTGATCACACCACTTTAGCAATATGGTCCATATACTGTCCACCAAAAACTTTTTTGAAAGGTGTCAAATTCGCCAGCCAGGGTAATATCCTCCGCGGGGATTCCCCTTGAGTTAGTGGTGTGCTACTTTTGCTTTGGCTTAGATCATGTGTGGTATCTCAGCTTTTCAGCCTTTGAGAATGGAGCCAAGCATAACAGACCCATGATGTTAGGTCCGAAGGTCGAATGGTTGATTAGGAAACTGGTTAATAAGTTTGTTGTCATTTCGGGGACGTAGCTCCTTTGGGAAACAGAACTCCTTCGGGAGTAACGTTTGGTTTCGTCCTTCTGCTCTTCGCCAGAGAGTCGAGGGGACTTCAATTGAAAAATAACATGATTCTTAACAGCCATTCATGAAAAAGGATACCCGGCTACACTAATTCAAACTGGGGTGACTGCTGCAGTTTTCATAGCGGAAGGACATAAGGCAAAGCGTTGCCTTAATTATCTTCCGTTTGCAGCATTTTTGCGTATAATGAGTACTTGAATTCATTTGCAGCACATAACAGGTTGACCTCATTCTTTAATTTAACAACAGGGTACACACTCCCACCCGCCAAAAATGTTAGGGACTAAATTTGTCAGTCAATGTTTTGGCGCGGAGGAAATATCTTGGATTAATGGTTTAGCTAATATTGTTGTTGTTTCTTCTGCAGACGGCAGTCGAGAAAACGCCAAGAGCGACTTGGTCAAGCCTAAGGAACCAGCGCCTTTCTTTGACAAATACTTCACACCATTAAACAGGGACAATAGACACACATTGTTGACAGATTCTTAGGGGTACCCCTAAGAGGTTGAAATGCGCATCCATAGTGACACATGAAGGAGGAAAATATTTTTTGAAATCGGTAAAGCTCTTTTAAATATTCATGATGTCCAAGAAAAGGCTCTTCGAAGAGAGAGAAGGAGTTGTTTTTGGAGGGTGAAGCGAAATTCGGCTGGTCTCAATAAAAACAATGGCCGCGGCTACTTACGTAGGCCGAGGCCATTTTTGTGTGGTATTGAGCCCGTTTCCTAAGGTGTCAACAAATGCGTCTACATGTATATGGGAATCCGTTTCATTTCTCAAAATTGAAGACAAAAATGCGGAAAAACTTACGCAATTGCAACAACTAACTAAAAAAATGGGGCGATGGTGTGTTAGGGGTGGGGGTTGCACGACCTGATGACAGTGTAGGCTACATTCAACTAGCATTTAGAGACCTGATATGTAAATTTGTAAATTTACACAGTAGGTGTATTGATTAGGGAGACTGAAAAACGAAACCCCCTAATTAAGAACAGCAAAAGTGGGGAATGAAGAGGTAGTCGGAGAAAAGCTAAGAGTCGGCCCCAGGGAAAGTTATTCAAGAGAAAAACAGACTGCAGAAATATCGACAGGTGCATAAATGAGTAAGACTGGAATGGAAGGCAGCCGTAAAACCGCAAAAACGGGAAAGATAAACTGCTGAAGTCTCAGGTGGACTTGAACTCACGTACTTAAGCATTCGTGAGTCGAGGCGCCTTACCATCGACCTACGCATGTAGGATATAAGTCTCGATAATAAATACAAATACTCTACTGTAAAGCGTAGAATGAGGCAAACCGCCGAGGTGAGGGGGGTAGCAAACAGAACTTTCCGCCCGTATCCCATTAAGAATTGGTACGTACTTATATGGAACGAAACCCACGCCTACATGATGTGTTTCAATGTCCTTTCTTGAAAATGTTCCTATTTCTCCTGTTAATGTTTCTCCTTTATCTGTAAATTTTTCGTAGTCGTCCTAAGGAAAGACGTCATAAAGGGGTGGGGTGAGGGGAGGGATGTACAGAAGAGAATGTCGTGGTACTTTGTCGAAAATTTCATCAATTTTTCGGGGACATATAGGTCAGGATAGAAGGTACGATAAAATGTGCAACCCCGACATTATAGGTAGCGCCAGGATTTGCTCGTCCCCGACGGACGTGGGTATGCAGCCTGAAACCCCGACAAAGGCGACGGGTTGCGAAAAGGTGTCGAGAACAAATTATCGGCACACAATTTAGGTTTTTTAGTTAATGATCGGAAAATTACAGGATAAAGGAGAAAACATTAACAGAGAAAGAAGGAACCTTTTCAAGCTGAACAACATCAGTGTAGGTCGTAGTTTTGTTCAATATAATTACGGTAAGACCAATTCTTAAGGATACGGGCGGAAAGTGCTGTTTGCCTACCCCCCTCCCCACTCCGGCGGTTTGCCTCATTGTCATACAGCTTTACAGTAGAGGATTTGTATTTATATATCGAGACGTATCACCTAACATTGTGTAGTCAGATGCGTAAGGCGTTCGACTCCGAATGCTAAGTACGTGAGTCAAGTCCACCTGGAGACTTAGCAGTTAGTCTGTTTCCCGTTGCGGTTTTACCGTTTCCATTCCGTCGTACTCATAGCAACTGTTCGATATTTTGCAGTTGTTTTCTCTTTAAAACTCCTTGCTCTAGCTTTACGACTCCTCTCATTCCCACTTTTTGACTTTTCTAATATGGGTCGTTTTGTAATCATACCTTACTGTAAATTTCCATATCAGGTTCTACATGATATTGCATGTAGCCTACACTATCAGGTCGTGCAACCCCCACCCCTAACACATAGCCATTTTTAGGTTGCAATTGGTGAGTTTTTTTTCTTTTTTCTTTCATTTTGAGATGAAACGGATTCCATAACATGTTAGATAGATTTGACACGAAAAGGTATCAATAAAAACAATGGCCTCGGATACGTAACAGTAGCCGCGCGCATTGTTTTTATTGGAGCCGAATAGATTACCTTTCCAAAAACAAGCTTCTCTCTCTTTTCGCAAGAGCCTTTTTGACATGAAATTTAAAAGATACCGATTTCAAAATATTTTCTTTCATGTCACTAGGATAAACCTCTAGGGGTACCCCTAAGAATCTGTCAAACAATGTGTGTCTATCCGTGTCCCTGTTTAATGTGTGAAGTATTCGTCAAAAGAAGGCGTCCGGGTCTTAGCGGTGACCAAGTCGCTCTTGGCGTTTCTCGATGCCGTCTGCATAATGAAACAACAACAAATTAGTCTAAACCAGTCAATCCAAGATATTTCCTCCGCGCCAAACATTGACTGACAAATTTCGTCCTAAACATTTTGGCGGTGGGGAGTTGTGTACCCTGTTGTTAATTAAAGAATGAGGTCAACTGTTTATGTGCTGCAAATGAATTCAAGTTATCATTAACGCAAAAAATTGCTGCAAACGGAAGATATTAGGCAACGCTTGCCTTATGTCCTCCGCTATGAAACTGCAGCAGTCACCCCCAGTTGAATTAGGTAGCCGGGTACCTTTCAGCGAATGGCTGTGAGAACATTGCTATTTTCAATGAAGTCCCTCGACTCTCGGCGAAGAGCAGAAGACGAAACAACGTTACTCCGAAGGAGTGCTGTTCCCAAAGGAGCACGTCCCCGAAATGACAACAAATTATTAACCAGTTCCTAATCAACCATTCGACTTCTGACCAACATCAGGGTCCGTTATGCTTGGCTCCATTCTCAAGGCTGAAAAAGCTGAGATACCACACATGATCTAAGCACAAAGCAAAAGTCAGCACACCACTAACTCAAGGGGAATCCCGCGGAGGATGATTACCCTGGCTGGCGATTTGACACCTTTCAAAAAAAGTTTTGGTGGACAGATATGGACCATATGCTAAAGTGGTGTGATCAATTCGTGATGTGTATGTGTGGCGGGAAGGAATGGAAGTACTATCATGCAAAAATAGAGAAAAATTGAAGGCTTATTCAGGCACCTTTTTTACTATTATCCTCCCTGGCATTTTGAATGAAGTAAAAAGCAGAACAACCACCATTATACAAAGCCCTCCTAGCTCAAAAGATCAACAGTCATGATAACAAATTTAAAAATCATTGTTTAAAGGGCCTACCGTGAGAGTTCATATGCCGAGGGGTGCTTGTGCCCGTTGAAAAAAAAAAACGTTTAAAGGGTTCAGAGCCACCCCCCCCCCTTTTAAAAGACCAAATTTCGTGCGTGAGTCATTGGAGGGAATGATAAGTACTCAAAAGGCCTGAAAGATTTATACGCTAATCATGTTACAGTATGTTTCTAACGAGTGTGAAACGGCCAGCGCCTCGATTAAATTCACTTGATTTGGCTCAACATTGAATGCAGAGCAAATCTGCATTAAACCCAAATTTTCCCGATTTTTTTTTTTTATTAAACTAAAAACCAAATTGTGGCCGAAAAATTTGTTCTCACACCTTCCCCCCGGCAAACCGTCAGCATTTGTCGGGGTTTCAGGCTGCTACCCACGTCCGTCGGTGTGAGCTTTGCCCCTTTCGCGCAAATCCTGGCGCCACCCTATAATGTCGGGAGTTGAAATCTTATCGTTACCTTCTATCCTGACAATTGTCTCCGAAAAAAATGTGAAAAAAATTTTCGACAAAAGTACACTACTTTCTGGCCCCTCCTCACCCCACCCTTATGACCTCTTTGTTAGGACAGACTACGAAAAATTTACAGGATAAAGAGAAAACATTAACTAGGAGGAAATTAGGAACATTTTCAAGCATTTGAAACAAAACTCATGTAGGCGTTGTTTCCGTGCATATAAAGTTCGGTACAATTCTAAGGATACGGCGGAAAGGGTTGTTGGGCTAACCCCCCCCCCACCTCGGCGGTTTGTCTAATGTCATACAGCTTTACAGTAGCGTATTTGTATTTATAATTATCGAGACTTATACCAACATTGTAGTAGGTTCAGATTGGTTAAGGGTGCTCGACTAGAATGCCTAAGTACTGGCGAGTTCACGTCCACCTGGGAGAATTAGCAGTTAGTCTTTTCCAGGTTGACGGTTTACTGCGGTTTTCCATTCCAGTATTACTATATGAAACTGTCGATATTTTGCAAGTGTTTCTTCTTTAATAATCCTTGTTCTTGCTTTTAATCGACTCCATCTTCATTCAACTTTTGCTATCTCTAATTAGGGGTTCGTTTTGGTATCATACCTTACTGTAAATTGCCAAATCAGGTTGGGATCTCTACATGCTTATTGCATGTAGCCTACACTATCAGGGTCGTGGCAACCCCCACCCTTAACACATAGCCATTTTAGGTTGAAATTGGTTAAGTTTTTTTTTCTTTTCTTTCATTTTGAGATGAAAACGGATTCCATATTACATGTAGATAGCATTTGCACGAAAGGTCTCAATACACAAAACAATAGCCCGGCTACGTAAGTAGCCCGCCCCCCCCCCCCCAGGCAGTAGCGAGGCCATTGTTTTATTGAGACCGAATTAGCTTACCTTCAAAAACAAACTCTCTCTCTCTTCTAAGAGCTTTTTGGCAGAATATTAAAAGATCCCGATTCAAAAATATTTTCTTCATGTCACTCTGGATTTAAACCTCTTCAAGGGGTACCCCTAAGAATCTGTCAACATGTGTGTCTATTGTCCCCGTTTAATGGTGTGATGTATTTGTAAAGAAAGGCGCTGGTCCTTATAAGCGCACCAAGCGATGTTGGCGTTTCCGACTGCCGTCTGCAGAAGAAACCAACAAACATGTTAAGATAACCATTAAGCCAAGATATTTGCTCGCGCCAAAACAGTGGACTGACAATTAGTCCCTAATATTTTTGGGCGGGTGGGAGGTGTACCCTGTTGTTAAAATTAAAAGAATGAGCTCAACTCTGAGGCCAGCAAATGAAGTCAAGTACTAATACGCAAAAATGTTTGGGAACGGAAGGATAATTTAGGCCAACGCTTTGCTTTATGTCTCGACTATGAAAACTGCAGCATGTCATACCAGTTGAATTATTGTAGACGGGTATCCTATTTCTATGAAGGGAGCTTGAGGAATCATGCTATTTGTTTTTAATTGGATTTAGTCCCCTCGACTATCGGCGAAGAGCAAGAAGGACGAAACCAAACGTTACTCCGAAGGAGTTCTGTTCCAAAGGAGCTTACGTCCCGAAAATGACAACAACTTATTAACCAGTTTACTAATCAAACCATGCGACCTTGTCCAGACCTAACATTCATGGTAGTCGTTACGCTTGGTTCCATTCTCAAAGGGCTGAAAATCGCAGATACAACACATGATCAAGCCAAACGCAAAAGTAGCACACCACTACTCAAGGGGAATCCCCGCGGAGGATATTACCCTGGCTGGCTGAATTTGAACACCTTTCAAAAAAGTTTTGGTCGGACAGTATAGGACCATATGCTAAAGTGGGTGATCCAATTCGTGATGTGGTATGTGTGGTCGGGAAGGAATTAAAGTACTCATCATGTCCCCCCCCCAAATCGAGCAAAATTGAAGGTATTCAGCACTTTTACTATATATCCTTCCGGCATTTTGATATGAAGTAAAAAAGCAGAAACAACACCCTATTAGACAAGCCTCCCCTAGCTCAAAAGCTCACAGTCAGATACACAAATTTAAAATCATTGTTAAAGGGCCTACTGGAGCGTTAATAGCCGATAGGGGCTGCTTGTGCCGTTTGAAAATTTTACAAGGGTTCAGAGGCCACGAAAAGGACCAAAAAATTAGTCGTGTGAGTCATTGGAGGAAGATAAGTGACTCAAAAAGGCAGAAAATTACGCTCTAATCATACAGTATGCTTCTCACCTGCTTGTGAAAGGCAGTCGCCTCGATAATTAAACTGATTGGCTCTAAATGGAATGAGGCAAATCCGTCAAAAACCCAAATTTCCGATTTTATTATCAAAACCCAATTGGTGCCGAAAATTTTGTTCCGACACCATTTCGGCAACCCGTCTCCTTTGTCGGGGTCAGGTGCATACCACGTCCGTCGGGGGAGCTTTGAACACCTTTCGCGCAAATCCTGGCGCACCCTATAATGTCGGGTGCACATTTATGCCATCTATCCGGGACGAGGTATGTCTCCCGAAAAATGATGAAAATTTTCCGGAACAAAGTACAACGACGTTCTGTGAGCCCTTCCCTCCACCCCACCGATTATGACGTCTTGTTACGACAAAACTAACGAAAAATTTAACAGGATAAAAGAGAAACAGTAACAGGAGAAATTAGGAACATTTTCAAGCATGGAAACAAACATCATGTAGGGTGTTTCGTGCAAATCAAAGTACGGTACAAATCTTAGGATACTGGCGAGAAAGGGTGTGGTACCCCCCCCCTCGGCGGTTTCGCCTCATGTCTACAGCTTTACAGTAGGTATTTGTATTTATAATCGAGACTGAACCTAACATCGGTCGTAGGTCAGATGGTAAAAGGTGCTCGACTACGAATGCTAAGTTACGAGAGTCAAGTCCACTGGAGACTTAGCAGGAGTCTTTCCCGGTTTGCAGTTTACTATCTGTGTTTTCCATCAGTCTTTTAATACACATCTGTCGATATTTTGCAGTTGTTTTCTCTTACATAACTTCATGTTTTAGCTTTTACGACTCTCTCATTCACACTTCTGCTTTTCATTAATTAGGTCGTTTTGTTAATCATACCTTACTGTAAATTTCCAAATCAGGTCTACATAGGGTAGAGTTCAAAGAGTTCAAGAAATTTCTGGATCGTTATGCCTGGAATCTGTGATGTCAAATGGGTCGAAGGCAAAATTCCTGCAGAAATGAAGGAAAAATCTTACTGGGATGGTTAAACTGTCCGGGAGGGGGCTCAATGGGGAACAAAAGTCAGGCCAATAGTAAGACTGATCATCAGAAGAGGACAAGTCTCCAGATCGAGGGATGGGACCACAAGCTTGGTGTTCCCTTTGTTTGTATGGCATCAAGCGGGGGTATGAGTAGAGGGTGCGATAGGGCAACAAGCTTGCAAAGGAAGGCAAATAAGGAGTTGATCGTCTTTACCCCCCCCCCCCCAAGAAGAAATACCCTAGAATCTTTACCAGAGGAACAAGAGGCTCTTGTCCTCAAAAGAAAACAGAATCTCATTCATCAAACCAGCTGATAAGGGTGGAGCCGCGGTCGGTTTGGCAGAAGGATTGCCAGTCACGCACAGAGGCGATAAGCATTATGGGACCAAATGCATACAAAAAACATAGGGAAAAGGCTTTTAAACGGGGAAAAAATTTTTTTTTGCAAAAAGTGGAAATTTTGTTCTCCAGGGGGGGGAAAAAACCCCTGGGTTGTTGTAAAAGCTTACGAAGATGATTTTAAACCCTACTTTTTTTTTTTAAAATTCAAAGGCCCATTTAAAAGTAATTCCCAGGGGGAAAAAATTTTAAAAATTTTTTTGGGAAAGGGTTCCCCTTTTTCTTTCTTTTTTTTCTTAATCCTAATACCCAAACCGTGTTTTGGGGGTTTACCCAAAAATTTTAGGGGTTTTTTTGCTTTATATTTTTTAAAAAAAACCTTAAAGAATTTAAAGGCCCATTTTGGTGGGGCCCAAAAGGGGCCCAAAAAAAAATTTTATTTTCCAAAAATTTTGAAGTTAAGGAAATCCTTTCGAATAGGTTTTTTTTTTTAAAATTAACCTTTTTTGGAAGGCTTTTGGGGGGAAAGGGGGGGGGGAATTAGAGGGGAAAGTTCCATGAAAAACCAAAATTTTTTGGGCTTTTTTTGATACCGTAAAGTAGGGGGATTTGAAACTTGGGAGGGAAAAAAAAAAAAAACCCCCCCAAAATACATTTTTCCCCAACCAAGTTTTTCCCCAAAGGGGGAAAAAAAGTGGGGTTTTTCCCTTTTTTTTCGGGTCCGACCCGGGAAACCTTTTTTTTCCCCCCCCCCTTTGGCTACTTTTTGAAGAACTTGTTTTTTTTAAAGCAGGCCCTTGCCTTGGGGTTTAAGGATTTTTTTTGGGGGGGGAAAAAAAATAAATCTTTTTCTTTTTGAAGCTTTTTTTCGACCCTCTTTAAAACCCCCCCCATATGCCATACCGGCCCAACTTGTGGTCCCCCTTAACTTTTTCAAAAACCTCTTTGCTACCTGATTTGTCCTTTAACCCCCCCCTAAAAGTTTTAAAAGCAAGATTTTTTTCTTCCTCGGAAATTTTCCCTTGCCTTTTGCATCCGTTTTGCAGGAAATCCAAAAATTTCCTTAATCTTTGTCCCCAAATTTGACCTGAATTGGAAAATTTAAAAGAAATTAAAAACCCCAAAAAAAAAAAATGGGGGTAAAATTAAAAAATTTAAAGGGGAATTTTAAAAAAAAAGGGAAAACAATGCAAAAAAAGAAAAAATAAAAAATGGGAAGGGGCAACAAAAAAAAAGTCCCAATTTCCCGGTTTGTCACTCTGACTTAAAACCCCTTGATCTCCTAACAATTTGGGGTTTTTCTCGTTAAAAATACAAAAATCCTCTTAAAGTGAGAATAGAAAACCGGGGGGGGGGGAAAACCCCTTTCCGCCCTATCTAAAAAATTTGGACCATTTAAAAAGAGGGGGGGAAAAAAAACCCCCCCCTTTTTTGTTTTGTTGAAAAATTTTTTTTCTCCCGTTCCCCCCCCCCCCCCACCCCCCCCCCCCCCCACCCCCCCCCCCCCCCACCCCCACCCCCCCCCCCCCCCCCCCCCCCCCCCCCCCCCCCCCCCCCACCCCCCCCCCCCCCCACCCCCCCCCCCCCCCACCCCCCCCCCCCCCCACCCCCCCCCCCCCTCACCCCCCCCAACCCCCCCACCCCCCCCCCCCCCCCGCACCCCCACCCCCTCCCCCCCCAACCCCCACCACCCCCCCCCCAACCACCCCCCCCCCCCCCCACCCCCCCCCCCCCCACCCCCCCCCCCCCCCACCCATGGTGATATTTCACTCCTTTAAGCCCACTGGAGAAGCGCTGAGGTTGCGGGGGGGGGGGGGGGGGGGCCCCAAGAACATAAATGCAGGGTATGGCACAAACTTTTCAAAACTTTATCATTTCTCGTATTCAATTAACTTGCCATTGTTGGTGATGGTGTAGACTCTAATACTGTGGTTCTGAACCTTTTGAATTTGTATCATTGTTTCCCTCCATGTATAGGGCACACCTGCACACATTCTTGTCCTTGTGTGGTCACACAGTTATCAGTCCAATGTCTCTGCTTTCAAAATTTTGGCCATTAAGTTATTTGAATGGACTGCTGATAGGCATAGTGGTTGACTTATTTCAGGGGGTTTTTTTTGTAATAATTTTTATCATACTCTAAATATATCTTTTTTAACACTAGTGATGGTTTTACTTTAATTCTGCAGATTGTAAAAGGCAGTAAACGCACCTGTAACTTCCTTAAATGAGACCTACTGTGTAAACAGCTGCTATGTACATGCATCATATCATGCTAAAGTATAAAATGTTGATATTTATTAACTTAATTTAAAAGAGCATGGTGGGCAATTCTTTGTGATGCTGCTTTTGTATTAGCTAGGTTATTTGCTTTGTTAGCTCAACCAGTTGAGCTATTGTCATGGCAGTGCATCTGTCAGTCTGTCTGTCTGTCTGTCTGTCATCTGTCTGTGTGTCTGTCTGTCTGTCAACATTGGTTCAAAGGCTGCTGTCTGCAGGTTATTTGACCATTCCTTGTCAAAGTTTGTAAGGTTATAACACATGTCTTAACACATAGCTTGTGTACTCACATGATTTCTAATGCCACTTTCATAATTGGCTGAATAAATACATACCATATCATACCAGTGGTGGTTTTATGGAAAGCAATGAGAAAATTCAGTTACATAAAATGTTACAGTACGGCAAGATTACAAATTAATTGCATTGCACAATGTACCATTCTAAATAAAGTGAGTAAATTTCAGTACATATATATTATTTTGTATTTCAGCACACAAATGTGCTGTGGAGACAGGAATAGGACCAATTAGTTTTACTTATGAACCTGTGTAGCACATATGGGTATTTTTGTGATTTTAGACTTCGGGCCCTATGTTTAGTGGAGTCCACTTGAGGTAAGGGATGAGAGAGCTTTCATTTCAAAGTCTGGTCCCAGAGAATTAATGATGTTGTCAACAGATTTGCCCCTTTGTTTGGTTGTAAAACTGGAGTTGCCATCTTAAAGGAGCTGTTGCATTATCCCAGACATATTTAGGAATATCCCACATCCGTATTAACTAATAGTGACTTCACTTTGATTGACATAAATTTTAAAATCAGTCAGGGTAAACAAAGCATACCACACAGCTCACACACAACAGTGAGTGGGTATGGCCCTGGCCACTTTGAGTACAGGGCATTCTAGCCCTGTCCAGGAGATGGCACACTAGACAAGTTTTTCTTTTTTATTGGAGGAGAGCAAGAGGTATACATAGGGGGAAACTAACTCCCTGGGCAAGATTTGTTGCCCTTTAATAGTGGAAAGGATGAATGCAATTCCTTTTTTTCTTTCAATTGTCCTTTTAACAGACAGACCAAGGATTACCACTCCAACAGATATAAGCATCACAACACGTGAAGTACCGGGCTTAATCGTTCTAAATTGTTCTGCTCATGGTAACCCAACCGACCTCACATACACCTGGTCAAAAAATGGCGGGGCTGTCACTGTTGATGGAGCAAAATATACACTCACCTCAGAGGGCTCCCTTCATATCCGTAATCCAAGAAGAACAGAAGCAGGACAGTACACATGCGCGGTGTCCAACACTGCCGGGGAAGCAACAATTTCAGCAACTGTGAACGTGGAATGTAAGTTATAATGGATTGAATGTGGTGTGGATAGCAATCAAAGGAAATTGTGTTTTGTGCTAAAGATGACAAGGAGCAGGTGTTGAAATTATCTAGGATTGCATGAAGATGGGGTTTATATGTAGGGGTGCACCCATCAGTCCGACACGTCTTCAGTCCGACAAGTTTTCAGTCCGACACGTTTTCATTCCGAAAATGAAATACACGTTTTCATTCCGAAAAATAAAATACACGTTTTCATTCCGAAAAAACGAGTTTTCATTCCGAAAATAAAATACACGTCTTCATTCCGAAAAAACGAGTTTTCATTCCGACACGTTTTCATTCCGAAAATAAAATACACGTTTTCATTCCGAAAAAACAAGTTTTCAATCCGACACGTTTTCATTCCGAAAAGCGAAATACACGTTTTCATTCCGAAAATAAAATACACGCTTTCATTCCGAAAAAACGAGTTTTCATTCCGAAAACAAAATACACGTTTTCATTTCGAAAATGGAATACAGCATAACCATAGGCGTAGGAAGCGGGAGGCTTGGGGGCTTTAGCTCCCCAGTCAAAAATTTGGAGGTATGATGTGAAGTATGCTTTAGCTCCCCTCAATCCAAGGATGAAAACCCCTTATTTGTTGCCTGTGTAGAAAATGTCAAACTTTGCAGTAATTTTTCTTAAAATTCACCCAATTTGTTGCATCAAATTGCATATAAAGACCCCCAAATACTCAATAAATTTGCTAAGGGTAGGGGGCCCCTCCTAAAAGGACGGCTCTCCGAAACAAAGTTCAGCCTCCCCCCTCAATCTCGAACAGCTTCCTACGCCTATAAGCATAACAATGTACCATTGAAAATGTATTGGTTTCTAAAAGTCTTTTGGTTTCGATGAAAGAGAATCCTATGCAATGATGGCGTGTGTGTGTAAGTGTGTGTATGTGTGTGTGGATGTGTATGTGGATGTATGTGTGAGTTTGTGACACTTTGCTCGTTAACACGATGTCTCAAGAAGGGAAGCTTTGACAGTTCTCAAACTTGGTACACAGGTGCCCCATATAGAGAGGAGGAACCTATTGTTTTGGATGAGGGTCAAAGATCATCTAGGGTCACCAGGAGTCAAACTTTAAAAACCTTGTTAACACAATTTTGAAGATAGGAAGCTTGGATTTATTTCAAACTTGGTATATTGATGAACTATGGCAAGAGTGTGAATTTGGCGGAGGTTAAAGGTCATCTGGGTTCACTGGGTGCCAAAGTCTAACCAGAAAGCCCAAAGACTTTGTGATTCTTTGCCGAGAAGGTGTGCTTTGTCAGTAAGGTTCAGCCTTAAAATTTGTACTTCCTGACTATATTGGTTTTTACAATTTTCTTCAGTTTAACCTCTGTTGACCTTTACATGACCATAGACCTCCACCTAAAATTATAGGTTTATTCCTCTCAACATGACAAATCTAGCCACTAAATATGAAAATCTCCCATTTTTACTTTGAGATATGGTGTTTACAAAGTCTTCAGTATTTCAATTCTGGTGACCTCAAATGACCACTGACCTCCACCAAAAACAATATAGTTTCCTCTCAACATGGAAAATCTATACCAAATATAGCAAATATCGGTCGTTCTTATAGTGAGATATCGCGAATACAAGAAGCTTCACAAACACATACACGCACACCCACACACACACACACGTCATCACCATCGAATAGATTCCTTGCTTGCCTTCGGCATGGAATCAAAAACCCCATTAAACTATTTCATGGTAGGAAGCTTCGATATATTTGATACTTGGTATCTGGATGCACTATGATAGGAAGAAGGACCCTACTGTTTTATTGGAGGTGAAAGGTCATATGGGGTCACTAGATGTCGAAGAGCAAAATTTCCCAAGAACTCCAAAGATTATTTTGGTGTAAGCAGAGGTTAGAAAGCAAAATTTCCCAAGAATTCCCAAAAGTGTCCTTGTGGTAATCAGTCTCCAGAGGTCACAAAGCAAAATATCCCCAGAATTCCCAAGAACGTCATCTGAGATTATTAGCTCAAGAGAAAAAACTTTTCAAGGATTCCTTAGATCTAATATGATGAAAAAACTTTTTTCCGAAACTTTAAGATAGCATTTTACCTTTGGTGACTATAATAAATGGTACATCATGTTATAATTTCCAATAAAACATGTTACATGTTCTTAACTTCAAACGACAACTTTAGGCGATTTTTTATTCATTCATAGTAAGTTTTACTATACAAGAAACCACATATTTGTATCATGCATCCTCTTTAAGAAAAACATTTTTAAAGTGACCCCTGCATATTTTCCATTAAATTGCTTTTTGAAAATTTATGTAACTTTTTGGAAATGTTCGATCGCATTTGAACTCTTAAATCTCGAGATATTTGGCTAAGCTATAGGATTGCACTTTCGAGATCTGTAACATATGCAAAGAAAAGTGTGATGTCTGATGACTAACCTAGAAGAAATGAAGGCGTACTTCAGGTAACTCAATTTCGACTTTATTTTTACCATCACAATGTCCGATGTAGCTGAAACCTGCACCATTGAACTCAGCGTCTATCAGTAAGTTAACGGACGGGGTGACCCCACCGGCATTGCATTTTGCAGGTTAATTAGTAACGATATCGAAACGAAATACCGAAGTATGGCCAACTATTAGATTGGGCTAAACAAGTGATCTTTAATGTATTGTTGGATAGTATTGAAAACATACAACGCATTTTAATTAAGTAGGTCAATTTAACCGCCAGCGTGCCACGCAGACTGGTTTGCCTTCCTTGCTCTTTCACCTAGTAGACTTTCCGGCTTCCTTCCTGTTACCTGTCATGTGTTATATCGGTGTACGTGTCCTTGACATCGCAGCTTCCACGGATTAGTTCTGAGACCCCCACAACGACCACAACCCCCTCAACCCCCACAACCCATAACCTGTGTTGACATCATATAACTTTCGATTGTGGCTTGTGTCGGTTTGAGTAATCCTATGGTTATTACTAAAACCGACACAAGCCAGAACAATTGAGGGATAAACTCATTCCATGTCTTATTCAAGGTCCATGGGTCGTCGGGGTTTTAATTATCCTATATCTCGAGTGTTTGGGATTCAAACACGTTAAGCTTTTGATTTTGAAAACTGAGCACACTAATGGGAAAATCGGGTGCTTTTATTGTTCTAAGGACCAATACCTCATCATCAGGGTGAAAAGTTGAAAACCTACATTAAAAACGTGTGAAGGATGCAACTTTTGCTATCTTATTTGGTGCAAAAACGCGATCATTCACTTAACACCGGTGTGCACCAAACTGCCTGTCATTCATTGTGCGTATCTTCACACAGTAAAAGGCCCTATCACAATGTACTGCACCACTCTCTATCACCGAAGAAGTACAATTATCACAGCCAGAATGTCCCGATGAAGTAATTTATATTGCATTAAATCGACATCAGACAATAATGGTAGTGACTACACGCAATAACACAAATTTTTGCTTAAAAAGTATGCTATTGATGAACAATTTGCCCTCTCTCATATTTAATCCAAAAAATAAAATAACGAGAAAAATTCTGTGTTATAACACATTAAAGGCCCATCGTGGGGGATCACAAATACCCCACACTATAATTTAACACTATTGTGTTACTGTATACGGGAAAAACCTACTTTTAGAAAAGAGGAATTAAAATTACATTAAGAAATCAACTTTTCTAAAAGGAAGAAAATTACAAACGAGAAGTCTCTGTGCAGATAAACTTCTGCTCTATTTTAGGAATTAAAAAACCATGAAGGAGGCATTTTTTAAGAGGAATAATTAATTCAATAGCGATATTTTCGAGTATTTTCGAGAGGTTAATAAAAGTCGACTTTTGGTCGTTTTCATGAGAACATATTCTTCTAACAATGATCAAACGACACGAACCTTTAGACATCGTTACAAAGTTTTCGCATGCGCACATCTTGGGAGGGAAGGCGCCCTCACAAAGTACTAAAATACCCCAACACCGACTTTTCTCCTACAATTACGATGTGGTCTAATTCCTTGATTATCAAATTACTTGGGTCTCAAATAACGATGAACTTTGATACCCAAAGGAAACGGTATCGCCTTCAAATTTATGCAGCGTTGTTAAATTGCCTTAGCCTATAATCGCCGTCCAGAACCATCGCAATAAAATTTTTGGAAAATTCGAAAACCCAGACAGCCTGTTTTTCTTTTTTCCGATTGCCGGAATGCCATATATACTTTTAGATCTCATCAGTTCTGACTTCCCCAATCCTTCCTGTGTCGAACTTACGGAAGACCATTAGGGCCAACCTCACAAACGTTTTCTTTCGTTTTTCGACTTTTTTTTCGTTTCTGCGACTTTTTTTTTTATTTCTGCGACTTTCTCTCGTTTCTGTAGAAAAATGACATCACAAATTATTGCGCATTCTAGCACTTAATATTGAGTGAATAAGCTTTACCATATCTAAGCTCAGGAATGTCCTGTGAAGATGGGCCGGAGTTGGACATTTGGGTGCATTTTTCTTGAAGTTCAGTAACATGTACTTTTGAAATTTCACACTTAAGGAACACTTTAAATAAGTTCCAAGTTGCACTTGTGAGAACAAAACTGAAACTAATTCTTAAGTATCTCAAAGGGACCATGAAGGCCTGGAGAGTGGACAAAATGCCATTTGCACTGAGTTACCACCGTAAAGCATAAAAATCTCAAAACTCAAATGGAATTTGATGTTGAAGGTGCAACTTTATTTAGAAAGAACTGGTCATTAAAAGTGCAAACTTTTAGCTTTCAGAAGTGTTTCTGTTTGCAACTTTTAGGCCCACGTCAGCCATAAATTGATCACCGGAATACATTTATTATTCAGGTGATAATTGTTGGATTACACACATACGAGCGGCCATAAGACTAGCAACATACTGTAGCTCTCCCAGTGATAGTTTTTGTGGGTCCCAAGCTTGTCTGTTAGGGGAAATGAAATTAAACTTAGGAGAAAGTGGCAGTTGCCGTGACTCTATTTTATTGACAATACATATTTGTTATTTATAGGGCCTACACTTTTAACTCCCCCAAAATATTTCTATAACAACATGGACCAAAGATAATTGTTGGAGAATTAAACGGAGTTAAAAATCTCCCGAAGTAGGCTCAAACTGATACTTTCTTATGCAGACGATTGATTAAATAATAATATGGAATTCGGTATAGTACGTGGCAAATGACGAAGGAGACCAAAGATTTGCAATCAGTGTTGTGAAAGTCATACCTCCAGTCATAGAACCGACATATGAATGTGCGAATCTTTACTTCGGGAGCTCAGTTTCGAATGCCGAAACTCAGATCAACATAATTTGGCCACAAGTCTGCAAGCATTTGAAAGCATGACCAAATACTGTACAACTTTCGGTAATGGATTTGCCTAGGACCAAAATCGGCCTTTCTTGGGAAATTGTTTAAGGTAAGGAATATAGCAGGGGCTGGTCGTCGGTGGTTCAACTAGAGTTTTGAAGACAAAGCTACAATCCTGGTATCCATGTATATACATCATATTCTATGATACCACTCATTTTACAGTATGATCCCGGGGATTCAATGGCACAAACAGACAAAAGGACTCTGAAAGAATATTTGACGTGTAACAGTTCTATGAAAAATAGAATTCTACTGTACCGTAAAAAATACAGTATTTCAACAACTTGTTTGAAGCAGTGGTATCAAACTCACTCCATACTAACAGTAATAGTCCCTACTAAAGTCTGTTCAAGAAAAAGAAAAATGGGTTGAGACTGTTATAATCGCGTATATTTTAAAAATGAACAGAGTAACGCCCTGAGGCCATTAAGGTTTTGCTGCCCTGGCTGAAAAAGAAATACTAAGTTCATGGGGAACTTTAAACCTATGAAAATGTTCTGACGATAACCTTCTTACAGTAAAATCGGGAGACAATAGGAGAACATGCTCATCTGCTCTAAATTGTAAAATAAAAGTTTCAAATAGGATGCAACCGTTTTTCATGCATAAATCATACATCTAAATACCAAATAAAGTTGCTTACCTACATAAATGAAGCCTTTTCTTGTCGTGGTTGGCTAGCTGACCAAGTCTGTAATGGCGAATCATTTTGCACGCTTTGCACTGTGGCTGTTTTTCCAGTAACAGATTAAGGAAAATCCGGCGATGCAGGAAGGTGTCTGTTCCTCACAAAATCCTCTGAAATAAAGCCGCTCTGTCTGGCAGCTAGAAGTCGCTTAAATATTATCTTTTTTTTCAAATAGAGTGGTCTTAATGCATTATTGGAGTTTACATTTTCATTTAGTTTTGTGTCTTTACAAAGCCCGTATCCCTACTTAAGCTGGGAATACAATACATTTACTTTCAACTCTTAAGGAATTGCAAGGTGTTTGATAACAAATAAGGATTATGCTAGACCATTTCCTGTTTACCTTGTTCTTCCTTCTATGTTCTGTCTTCTATGGCTCATGCCATTTCAGCTAAAAAAAATATGCACTTTTATTAAGCCGATGTAACTTGCCAAATGAAGAGAAAAACTTCTGCTCTCACTCCGAGTGGTAAGTTAATTTTTCTCTACTTGGAGGGCTTTAGGAGGCTTTCATGTCGGCAAAGTAGGCCAGTGTATGACCATGTATAATCCCGCTTGCTTTTTTCATTCCAAAATTCGGAAGACGCAAAGCCACAACCACCGACAATTAACCGATGTCAGGCAATTTTACAGGAATAATATGCCTTGGTTTTCAGAGGCCCCACTGTAAAAAGAGACCTCTTCATTTTTTAACACATTATGGCGTTAAAAAATTAGAAAATGAACAACAAAATGGATAAGTACAGTAAATGACTGAAAGAATATTAACACATCATAAAGATAATGACGTCAATTAAAGTGCACTCCGCAAACACGTTTATATGTGTTATATATATATATATATATATATAAATATATATGTATATATATATATAGAAATTTATATATATATATATATATATATATATATATATATATATATATATATATATATATATAAATATATATGTATATATATATGTTAATTGCCTTTATTAAAAACAACTTGATTTTTACAGTAATCATGAAATAAACGCATAAACGTGTTTACGAGATGGCGTTAAAGTGGCCTCATTGTGTTAAAGTTGGCGTTTTAGACGTTTAATTTGCTTATGTATTGTATTGTTTCGGGGGCACATAAACGCCAAGACGCGTTTATTATCTGTTACAAGAAAGTGTTAATCATTTTTTTATAGTGGGCCTCTGTGTGTTCTTTCTGCCTATTTCAAAAGATGGTTTAACACACTGCTTTTTCATTTTCTGTCGCAGTTTTTAAACATTTGACGTAAAAAGGGCTGTTAACAAAACTGGAATGCAGTGCAAGGTGCAGGTGAGCCCTTCTTAATCTGGTATGCCGGGGACCATCCTTTCTTAAGATGTATTTCTAAAAGTACTGATGTTTGATGATACTATACAGTATCAATTTCAGCTTTGTTCTCAGAAGTGTAATTGAGGCGCCCTCTCTTTGGGACCCGAATTGGACCCTTCTTAAACGACTACTGCCCCGATTTTTTGCTTGAGTTTTATTTTTGAAACTTACGATGTAAGTGGATCAATTGCTGTTCATGTCGGCATTGTTCATAAAGGTGTAATTTGGCCCCATATGGGCTCTTGTGGTCCACTTAAGCCCTTCTTAAGCTGAAATGCCCCGGACCATCCTTTCTTAAGTTATATTTTTATAATCAGTGATGTGTGGAGATATTACAATAGGAGTTTCATCCTTGTTCTCAAAAGTGTAAATGAGACCCTATTTTGGGTACACTTTGGGCCCTCCTTAAGTAAAGAATGTCCCAGATTTTGTTTCAATCGACTGGGTTTAGTACTTTAAATTGTTATGAATATCAGTGTTGTTCTCAAAAATGTAAATGAAGGTCATTTTGGGGGCCATTTAGGGCCCCACCTCTCCTTATGGCCCCAAATGCTGCACTTAAAGGAATGGGTTTTATCCTTTCCCACTATGTCCTTGACACAACGAGATCACCAAACCTTTCTTTCCCAATAGTGTAAATGATTAGGGGTCTAGCTCCCTAATTACAATTCTTCTCATCAGGTATCGGATATTAAGTTCATTAAGAGCAGACTTACAGCTAGTCTAGTATTAATACAGTTCTCACGGTATGTTAAACAAAAGTTCTAGTCTTTGTCTTCCATTGGATTTGATCAATTACTTTTACCCGTTTTACTGTATGGATGTGAAATCTGGAGGTTTGAAGACCTAAAACAAATAGAGAATTTTCATAGTAAATTTCGTGAGTCTATCCGAAAGCTTGGTAAGAATACTCCAAATTGTATGGTGTTTGGTATTCTTGGGCGTCACAAATTACTTAAAACAATTGAAATTAGGGTGATTAATATTTTGGTATCGAATTATTACTAGTAGTGAACATAAGCTGTCATACGTGATGTATCAATTCTTAAGAGCTCTTGATAATAATGGTTTTTACAGTTCCCCTTGGATAGTTAAGGTCAAACTAAATAAGTCTGGAATGTCTTTTGTAACCAGAACATTTAGGCGTGAGTCAAATAGACAGTATGCAAGTCTCTTCTCGAAAACCCTGGTTAAATAACTCAATAAGTAGGGGACTAAGGGATATTTATGAACAAGAGTGGTTTACAGGCCCGTAGCCAGGCCGGCGCACGGGGGGCCGTGCCCCCCCCCCGTGAGGACCACTGTGCTTCACCATATGGAAAATCGATCGAACATAAAATTTTAATACCGTGTAAACGATGGCTCTGGTATTACACCAGGCAATTTTTGACTAAAAATGATCCCAAAAGTCGTTAAATAATGAACGTATTTTGCTTTCTGTAACATTTTTGTAATACAATTACAAAAATTTTCGAGCGCTACGCGCGCTTCCATCTTCAGTTTCATATGGCTTTAACACCGGTTTCAGATATGCTGGCTTTATATAAAAAGGTTCCACAATTAGGCTATTGTTCTTTCGTGTAGGCGTGATTCCCGGAAAAACACAAAATTGAATCCATGAGAAGTTCTATCCTCTTACTCTTATGATCAGGAAGATTCTTAATTCAGACTCAACATCATGATAAACATATTTTTAAGAAACGTAAAGTGTCACAATGTCCAGGGGTGGTGGAAGGTCGCCCCACGACCAGTTGTGCGGCGTCTTGGTTTTGCAGACACACATCACCCGACATACATTTTGGTTGAGAGAGAGCAAAATTCTCAATTTGTCAGTGGTGAATGCTCTTTGATTGACGGACCCCTTGATTGATGGACCCCTTAGGGGAGTTTCGTCCCGTCGTCGGGCTTATCTTTTCACCAGCTTTTGCTGAGTCTGTATGCAGGTTTTACCGTGGTAACAATTTTCCTGCAAAATTTTGGCGCGCTTCGCGCGCAGTTCTCACAAGCGAAGTTATATCGCCTGTGAACATTATCAGCATAAAAATTCCAGTGAACTATTCTAGCCAAAGCTAGGTGAAGGCTCAAACTTAGATGCTGGGTATCAAGGTGTTTTCATCTAGTAATCTAGTAACTTGAGTTAGATTCGTAACGCGATGACTATATGGTTTGAAGCTAAATTTAATCGTACCCAAATTTATTCTAAAATTTAGTTTTTTCTGTTCATGCTAAATTTCGTTCAAAGTAGAAATACGATAATGACCATCTGAATTGTGAACTGTGAGGAGATTGGTGTGCTCTCACTGTCATTCAAAGTCCTGCTCAAAGCTCCATGTTAGTGTTCCCATTTTGCTATTTCCTCAGACATTTGGGGAATTTCCCTCTGGATCCTAACAAAATCATACTGGACAACACCAAGACTGCCTAATGGCAGCTCCTGGTCCCCTCGCCGTTCGCAAAGTACTCAACTCTTCACCTGCGCTTGCGAAGCTGAAGAAGCATCATCGTGATTATAATCTTGTTCCCTTTTACTTGTGGAGACTTTCCAAGTCTTTGTATATTGCAAAAGGGGGCGAAAATGTCCATCACAAGAGTAAAATTTTCGCGCCCTTCGCGCGTATGTGCACACGTAAAACCGAAACCTTTAAGCTGTCCGTGGTAAGCTTGAAATATCATCCCCTGTAGTTCCCGCAAACTGTAATCATATGGCGTCTGCAAATATAATTATCTTCTTCGGTGCCCCCCTATGAGGTGCCGGTGCCCCCCTATGTAAGAATTCCTGGCTACGGGCCTGATGGTTTACAGAGAAAAATAATCTCTAATTGTAAAATATATACGATATTCAAACAGAGACTTAATTTCGAGAATTATTTAGTAAGCCTAAGTCCTCCTTGATCTGTAAATCTTTGTTAATACAGATGTAGTAATACCAAAATTCTCTCCATTTGTGGTAAATACCAAGGTTTGATTTACATGAGTTTGTTTTTCTGTTCTGAGAACCAAATCGGTGACGAATTGCACACTATTTTTGAACGCCCCTTTTCCAATGAGCGTTGTATGTATTTCAAAATATTTAGATCCACAGTAAGGGCTACTCAAATGGAATTACTTTTTCAGTCAAGTAATAAAGCTGCCCTTAGAAGTTAGAATTTTTTTGGTTGAAAAATCATGGAAAAGTTTCGCTAGTTGCAAACAGTGCATTACCTATTCTTTCTTTTCAAAACTGGTGCCAGTATTTTGGTCACATGACAGTTAACTGTGTCATTGTATTATAATGTGTTTTTTCTTTTCTTTCTTTAATAAATATATATATATATATATATATATATATATGTATATATAATATATATATATATATATATATATATATATATATATATATATATATATATATATATATATATATATATATATATATATATATATATATATATATATATATATATATATACATACATTTTCTTTTGTCTTAGTGATATACTTTTTGACATGTATGTATTTTTCATATTAAGTTCTGATACCTCTTTGGAGGACAAAGAGAACAGAACACTTTGTTTTCTCTAAGGCTAAATGAAAATAAGTTTGTTCTATTCCTTTTGGCGGTTTGTTTTATGAAATGTTCTTGCTCGATTACTCCTCCCATTCCTCTTAAGCTACGTTGGTCTAAGCTAGTTTTCTTAACTACAATGCAACAAATTTACATGCTAGTTTTAAGAATCCAATTTTATCTTCTTGTTTTGTTGCATCCTCCTAGAGATTTTTAGAGCAAGTTATCTACGGCACAGTTCAGGGGTACTTTTTCTACCCCTGTCTGTGTTTTCTAATGTGAAATGGTCTTGACTGATACCACTTCCTGGTCCCTATAAGTTACCATTGTTTTTAACTTTTTTAGTATTATCTTAACTTCAATGAGACGCACTTACAGCTGGATTTAAATATCCTATTTTGTTGCTTTACTGCTGCTTATTTTAAGCTTTATGTTTTAAGTAATACTACTGTCCAAAGTTTGTGCTGATCGTGCTGATTAATCAGCACAAACTTTGAACAGTAGTTGCTTTAATTCTTTATTGCTCTTTGCATGTGTTTTAAAAACTTTATAGGTGGACATATGAACGCACTTTATCGTTTTTCATTAGAGCTAAGGAAGGCTGAATAAATAGCCGGAAGCTTCTCGGCTCAGGGTGCCTTTTTATCTTAGTATGTGTAGTTGCAATTTTATTTTTAACATTGTAAGTTATTATGCACTCTGAAGAACGTGTTCACCAATGAAACACTTATTTTGCCTCACTTTATAAACACGTTAAAATCATAAAATGGTTGTCTAGCTATTGTTCACTAACTGTGATGTTTAGCAGGTGTTTCAAAACATATTTTTTTTTTCTTTTTTTAAGGGGGGGGGGCGGATAAAAACACGTGTTTAGCATCTAAACATGATTACAAAGTGCGGGGATGAAAGTGCTTAGAAAAAAAGTTCAAAATGACCAATTCCTAAACACCGTTTTTAGATTGTACAGTAAACTAGGATATTATTAATGATAATGATAAAGATAGTGATAGTGATAATGACAGTGACAGTGACAGTAACTGAAAACTCGTTTTTTTTTTCGGAATGAAAACGTGTATTTTATTTTCGGAATGAAAAAGTGTTTTCCATTTTCGGAATGAAAACGTGTCGGACTGAAAATGCGTTTTTTCGGAATGAAGACGTGCATTACATTTTCGGAATGAAAACTCGTTTTTTCGGAATGAAGACGTGTTTTCCATTTTCGGAATGAAAACGTGTCGGACTGAAAACTCGTTTTTTCGGAATGAAGACGTGTATTTTATTTTCGGAATGAAAACTCGTTTTTTCGGAATGAAGACGTGTTTTCCATTTTCGGAATGAAAACGTGTCGGACTGAAAACTCGTTTTTTCGGAATGAAGACGTGTTTTTTATTTTCGGAATGAAAACTCGTTTTTTCGGAATGAAGACGTGTTTTCCATTTTCGGAATGAAAACGTGTCGGACTGAAAACTCGTTTTTTCGGAATGAAAACGTGTATTCCATTTTCGGAATGAAGACTTGTCGGACTGAAAACCCGTTTTTTCGGAATGAAGACGTGTATTTCATTTTCGGAATGAAAACGTGTCGGACTGAAAAGGTGTACCCTATATGTAGGTTTATATTTCACACTCATGTTCAACTCTACATTTTGACTGTTTTGGTCACAAATGACTTTTTTTCTTGTCCATTGGACCATTTCGTTTGTTCTGCTAACCAATGGCATGTAACATTGGGCACATTTGGTTTACCGTAAATAAGTTTTAATGGTTATTTTTTGTTATCAGAATTGTACAAAAACCATTGCTGTTAAAGAAGAAGCAAAACTGTGGGTTTGCAGTAAACAAGTATTGCTGGTCAGGCAAAGGATTTCTGCTGCTTTTGTAAAAACCTTTTTTTTTCATGTCACTAAAAAGATGTGTGATGAAAATGTATTTTAGAATATACTTGGAATTTTATTTCCTATTACAAGTGGGGAAAAGAATTTTTGTCTCTGAAGTAGTTTCTTTCCACAACATGTACAGTTCTAATAACTTAATGTGGGTTGGTAAATTTTCTGTTGAAAAGTGATATGAGGCTTGATTTCATCATTGTACATCCAGAACTAATAGAATTCAAACAGAAATAGCATGAACCATAAGCAACATAAAAATCATTTTTTAAGGTTGAAATAAATGTGTATATTCAAGCCTTCTTTGTGCTTGTGTGGGCAAGCATACATTAAAATGTTAGCCTTGATGCAGAAAAAGCTAGGGTTTATCCCTCCTAGCTGCTCATAGCTGCACAGAGTCCTAGCACCCCTCCTCTTCCCCCTCTCCTCCCTCTCCACCCCCCCGCCCTACCACACACCCACATACACAGTGTCTTCCCCCCAGTTAAGTAGAGGCCCAACCACATAGCAATATTTCATCACCCGATCCCGCTAGCTCACGCGCACGATTGTACCTGCAAAATTCTTTAGCAATTGGGAAGGCACACTAGCTTGACTGAGCTTCCCTGAGTATACCGACGTTTACCTTTGAAACTTATTTCAGGCGCTCTTGTGATTTCCAGCTTCCATTAGACGGGCAACCAAATTTTTATTGTATTAGCAAGGGCCCGCTGTTTATTTCTTCCTGTATGTAGGGTTACTCATGTCCTGAATAAATATCAGCTACATATGCATGTAACATGTTTCTTGTGTTACCCCTTCATTGCTCAACTTAAATTTTTAAGGAATATAATGTTGAAATGCAGTAACGGGTTTCATTTCATGAACCAGTTTTGTGTGTGAAATATGTGAACATTACACAGACCAAGTGACAAGTGTTTTAATAACAAATAATTATACAACTGTTAGAAAAGAAATATTGACCCTTTGCAACACTCCATAAAATTTTTGTTGCCCCTTTTTTTTTCATTTTTGCAGTGTAACAGCTAAGTCAGATATGGTCCAAGTTTGGAAGAATGCTAAATGAAAATGGTAAAAGATGTTGAAATAATTCCTACAATCTTTCATAAGCGGATTTTAATCTATACCTTTTCAGAAAAAAGAAACCCATATTGCTTCCACTTTCACCTACCTGTCTGATTTTAAATTAAGCACAGGTTTTATTTGTAAAACACATTGACAAAAAAGCTTTCCTGTTTATCCCATGTTTTGCAGATGCTCCCTCTATCACAACAGGAAACTCACTGACGATTACGCTTAACCAAAATCAAGAGTTAGCTTGTGCAGCCAATGCAAACCCAAGGCCTGACGGTTTCATCACATGGTCCCGACAAGGTTTTGACATCAGCATGCACACAGTGATATTTCGTAACGGTCAGGGGATTCTGCAAATAGGAATGTTACAAAGTCTGATGCTGGAATGTACACCTGTCATGCTGACAATGGAATGGAACCTAAAACACAAAGGATATTAACGTTATTATTCGATGTGAGTAATGTTTTCAGTGCATAATTCTAAAATTTTGTGAAGAACGTGGAGCTTATATTTGTTATAGACTTATGCAAGTGTAACAAAATGGAAAAAACTTTGTATCAAATAAACAGTTCCAATAGCTGCTGTGAAGTGTATCTTGCAAGCAGTTTCTCTTCAAATCAGAATGTTTGATAATTTACTTGCTATAAGCCAGATTCTAATAGTGTCATTTTCTAGATGTTGATACTGTTTTTTTGATTCCTTGCCGAAGGCAAAAGGAATCTGTGCGATGGTGAAGTAGTGTGAGTGTGTATATGTGAGACTGCTTGTGAACACGATTTCTCAAAAAGGATAACTTTGAGGGATCTCATCCGTGGCAAGTGGATATAACCCCATATTGAGTAGATTTATCCACATTGTTTTTGGTGGAGGTAAGTGGTCATTTGGCATCATCAGAGGTCAAAAGGTCAAAACCTCCCAGAAGCGTAAATGTGAGGGATTTCGTACTTGGCATGTGGATTGCCCTTATGAAGTAGATGACCCCCATTATTTGTTGTGGAGTTCAGGTCATTTGGGGTCACCAGAGGTCAATGATTGTAAATCCTGAAATTTGCTTGTAAACAGGATATCTCAAGTTGGGTAAACCTTGAGGGATCATGTGCTTGGCATGTGATACTCCGAGCTAAGTGGGTGATCCCTATTATTTTTAGCTGAGATGAATGGTCGTAAGGGGTCACCAGAGGTCAAACTGTGAAAACCTTGCCACATGCAATATCTCAAGAAAGGAAACATGATGAATCTCATACTTGTCATGTTAGTTGGGCATATAAGAGGTAGATGATCCCTGTTGTTATTGGTGGAGGTCAGAGTTCATTTTGGGTCATCCAAGGTCAAACTGAAAACCTTGTAAAAATGATATCTTAAGAAAGGAAACTTGGATGAATCTCATACTTAGCATGTGGATTGTCCATATAAGATAAATATACTCTATTAAGTTTGGTAGAGGATGAAGGTCATTTGGAGTCATCAGAGGTCAAACGGTGAAAATCTTGAAATCTGCTCACACACACGGTATATCTACGGTATATCTACAGTATCTGCATAACTTGGCATGTTGGTACTCATTGTGAGGTAGATGATTCCTATTATTTTAGTGGAGGTGAAAAGGTTATTTGGGGTCACCAGAGGTCAAACTGAAAAAATTTGTAAACAGGATCTGAAGAAGGGAAACATTAATGAATCTCATTACGTAGCATTGTGGGTGGCCCATTAAAAGAGCCCTGTTGAGTTTTATGAAGGTCAAAGTCATTTGGGGTCACCAGAGGTCAATAGGTGAAAACCATCCAATACTTTATCTTAAGGAAGAAAATATTGATGAATGCCATACTTTGTATGTGGGTGTCCCATATAAAATAGAAGAACCCTATTGAGTTTGTTTAAGGTCATTTGTGGTGACCAGAGGTCAAATTGGCAAAACTGTGGAAACCTTGTAAACACAATATCTCATGAAGAGAAACATCGATGAATCTTATACTTGGTGTTGGGTGTCTTATATAAAATAGAGGAACCTTGTAAGTTGGTTAAGATCAAAGGTCATGTGGGGTCACCAGAGGTCAAACTGCAAAATTTTGTAAGCATGACATCGTAAGAAGAGAATGTGTGTTAGAATAACAGGAATTAATTGCATTTGGTGGACTATTATTCTGTGAATAATAAAACCGTCAAGACTCCAAATTTGGCAAAATAACGGATGAGGCAAAGACGAGTCCATTTATTTGCCTTAACCCCCCCCCCCACCCCCCCCCCCCCCCACCCCCCCCCCCCCCCACCCCCCCCCCCCCCCACCCCCCCCCCCCCCCACCCCCCCCCCCCCCCACCCCCCCCCCCCCCCACCCCCCCCCCCCCCCACCCCCCCCCCCCCCCACCCCCCCCCCCCCCCACCCCCCCCCCCCCCCACCCCCCCCCCCCACCACCTCCCCCCAAACCCCCCACCCCCCCCCCCCCCCACCCCCCCCCCCCCCCACCCCCCCCCCCCCCCACCCCCCCCCCCCCCCACCCCCCCCCCCCCCCACCCCACCCCCCCCCCCCACCCCCTCCCCCAACCCCCCCCCCCCCCCAACCCCCGCCCCTACCACCCCCCACCCCCCCAACTCCCCCCGCCCCCCCGCCCCCCCCCCCCCCCCCACCCCCCCGCCCCACCCCCGCGCCCCCCCAGACCCCCCCCCCCCCACGCCACCCACCCCCCCCCCGCACCCCCCCCCCCCAACACCCACCCCCCCCCCCCCCCACCCCCCCCACACCAAATAAAAAAAAAAGGGTCGGGGGGAAATTTTTAAAAAATTTTGGGCCCAAAAAAAAAACCCAATTTATTTTATACAATGCATATACAATGATCAATAATGTAAGTTTATAAAACTCAACAAAAAATGGGGATTCTTAGACCCATTGGCCCAAAAGGGGGAAATCATTTAAAAAACAAAAGATACAAGTATTAAAAAGTTTTGTTATCTTAAGAAAGGGAGGCCCGGCTACGATTAAGGTTCCCGCACCTTGTAGAGTTTGTTACCCTTTTACGTTAAATGTTTAAAAATGGACAGAAAATAAAAGCAGTGTGTTAAACCCTTTTGAAAAGGGCAACCAAGGGCCCCCACTGAAAAAATGATAACATTTTGTAACGGTAATAGCTCTGCGTTTTTGGCCCCAAAAAATAAAATATACTTAAAAGTCTAAACCAACTTAAAACAATGAGAATTTAACGCCAATCTTCGTAAACACCATTTTGTTGTTTAATAAATTATTAACTTTTCCTAATTTTAATCAATTTTTTTTTATTTGATTTATATATTATATATATATATATATTATATAATATATTATATAAAAATATAATATATATATATATTAATATTAAATATATATAAAAAATAAACTGGTTTGCGGGAGTGCACTTTAAATGGAGTCTTTTATCTTTATCATTGTATATTCGCTTCATCATTTACTTTTGGTTCCATTTTGTTGTTCATTTTAAATTTTTTAAGCCATAATGGTTAAAAATGAAGACGTCTTTTTTACCAGTGGGGCCTCTGAAAACCAAGGCATATATTCCTGTAAAATTGCTAACATCGGTTTAATTGTCGGTGGGTGGCTTGCGTTTTCCCGAATTTTGGGGCAAATTATAATGGTCATTACACTGGCCTACTTTGCCGACATAAAACCTCCTAAAGCCTCGAAGTAGAAAAAAAATAACTTACACCGGAGTGAGAGCAGAATTTTTCTCTTCATTGGCAAATTACATCGGCTTAATAAAGTGCATATTTTTAGCTGAAAGGGCATGAGCCATAGAAGACAGAAACACAGAAGGAAGTACAAGGAAACAGGAAATGGTCTAGCATAACCCTTTTTGTTATCAAAACCTTGCATTCCTTAAGAGTTGAAAGAAATGTATTGTTTTCCCCAGCTTAAGCAGGGATACGGGTTTTGGGTAAAGACACAAAACTAAATGAAAATGTAAATTCCAAAAATGCATTAAGACCACTCTATTGAAAAAAAAGATACTTTTTAAGCGATTCTAGCTCCCAGACAGAGCCGCTTTTTTCAGAGGATTTTGTGAGAACGGGACCCCTTTCCTGCATCGCGGGATTTTCCTTAATCTGTTACTGGAAAAACAGCCACAGGCAAAGCGTGAAAAATGAGTCGCCTTTACAGACTTGGTCAGCTAGCAAACCACGACAAGAAAAGGCTTCATTTATGTAGGTAAGCAATTTATTCGGTATTTATATGTATGATTTATGCATGAAAACGTTGCATCCGATTTGAAACTTTATTTTACAATTGAGACCCGATGGGCAGTTTCCCTATTTTTCTCCCGATTTTACTGTAAGAAGGTTATCCCCAGAACTTTTTCATAGGTTTAAATTTCCCATGAACTTAGATTCTTTTCAGCAGGTCAGCAAAACTTAATGACTCAAAGAGTATTTAGGCCAATAAAGCACAGGCGTGACTCTGTTCATTTTTAAAATATACGCGATTATAAAAGTCTCAACCCATTTTCTTTTTCTTAAAACAGACTTAGTAGGGACTATTACTGTTAGTATGGTGAGTTTGATACCACTGCTTCAAACAGTTGTTGAAATACTGTATTTTTACGGTACAGTAGAATTCTATTTTTTTATAGAACTGTTACACGTCAAATATTCTTTCAGAGTCCTTTTGTCTGTTTGGCCATTGAATCCCGGGATCATACTGTAAAATGAGTGGTATCGTAGAAAATGATGTATTACATGGATACCCGGATTGTAGCTTTGTCTTCAAAACTTAAACTAGTTTAACCACGACGACCAGCCTGCTATATTCCTTACCTTAAACAATTTCCCCAAAAAAGGCCATTTCGGTCCTAGGCAAATCCCTTACCGAAAGTGTACAGTATTTGTATGCTTCAATGCTTGCAGACTTGTGGGCCCAAAATTTTGTTGATCTGAATAAAAGATGCTCGACATTCGAAACTGAGCTCCGAAGTAAAGATTCGCACATCCATATGTCGGTTCTATGACTGGAGGGAGGACTTTCACAAAACTGATTGCAAATCTTGGTCTCCTCGTCATTTGCACGTACTATACCGAATTCCTATTATTATTTAATTAACGTCTGCATGAGAAAGTTCAGTTGAGCCTACTTCAGGAGATTTTTAAAATCCGTTTAATTCTCCAACAATTATCTTTGGTCCAATGTGTTATAGAAATTTCTTTGGGAGTTAAAAATGTAGGTCCTTAAATAAAAAATTGTATTGTCAAAAAATGGAGTCACGGCAACTGCCCCTTTCTCTAAGTTTTAATTCATTTTCCCTAACAGACAAGCTTGGGACCCACAAAACTATCACTGGGAGAGCACAGTATGTTGCTAGTCTTATGGTGCTCGTATATGTGTAATCAACAATTATCACCTGAATAATAAATGTATTCCGGTGATCATTATGGCTGACGTGGGGCCCAAAAGTTGCAAACAGAAACACTTTTGAAAGTAAAAGTGTGCATTTTAATGACCAGTTCTTTCTAAATTAAGTTGCACCTTCAACACAAATTCCATTTGAGTTTGAGATTTTATGCTTTACGGTGAAAACTTCATTGCCCCTTAACTCAGTGCAAATGGCAAATTTGGCCCCTCTCAGGCCTTTATGGTCCTTGAGAACTTTAAAATTAGTTTCAGTTTTTTCTCACAAGTGCAACTTGGAACTTATTAAAGTGTTCCCTTAGTGTGGAATTTCAAAAGTACAGTTAATGAACTTCAAGAAAAATGATCCCAAAAATTCCAACCCTGCCCATCTTCACAGGAATTCTGAGCTTAGATATGTAAACTT